>JAOEGS010016054.1:0-16665 GCA_025447755.1 Corythornis vintsioides
TTTGTGGGGGGGGGGGGGGGGGGGGGGGGGGGGGGGGGGGCAGGGGGGGGGGGGGGGGGGGGGGGGGGGGGGACGGGGGGGGGGGGGGGGGGGGGGGGGGGGGGGGGGCCGGGGGGGGGGGGTGCGGGGGGGCGGTGCTGGCGGGGACCGCGGGGAGCGGTGCTGGGGGGCGGTGCTGGCGGGGTCCGGGGGGAGCGGCGTTGCGGTGCTGGGGGGCGGTGCTGCGGTGCTTGGGGGGGACCGGGGGCAGCGGTGCTGCGGTGCTTGGGGGGGACCGGGGGGAGCGGTGCTGTGTTGCTGGGGGGGTACCGAGAGGAGCGGAGCCGCGGCTGTGAGACACCGCGGCTTGTCTGTGAGACACCGCAGCTTGTCTGTGACCCTGTCTGCTCCCGTTCCTCGCCTGGCTCTTTTCCCTGTCATCACCCGCTCCGAGGGGGTGAGAAGCACCGCACTCCTCGGGGATGGTGACATCCTTGTGCCGTTCCCCATGGGTGCGAGAGTAAGATCCCGCTGCGGGATGGAGAAGGCGGCGGCCCTGAGGCAGGCGTGGGGTGCCTGGAATCCCTGCCTGGTTCCCTGGGGCAGAGAAGGGACCGTGTGCCCCTCTGGCACGTCGCGCTGCAGAGGCTGGGATATGCCGGGTGCCCTGGGCAGGCTCCCGGGAGCAAACGATGGGAGACCCTCGCGGAGCCTCTCTCCCCAAAGGGTCGCCCGAGTTCGGAAGGTGCAGTTTCTTTTGAACTTGCTTACGGTTTCAGACAGCGGCCACGGGCACGGGCTTGCCCGCAGGGTCTGCAGGAACGGGCTGTGGGGACCGTGCACCCCGTCCCCTCTGCCCGGGGAGCCGCCCCCGCCGCCGCTTCTTGCTCGAAGCAAAAACACATTCTCTGTGGCGACTCGGGTTGGTTTAACGTGTGTACGCTACCCAGGGTGAGGCCAGACACACCTGAATTGTGTTAAAACGACTGCAATCTCTTTGCCCTCGAGGCTCCCGGCTGCGGCGTCAGGGCTGCCCGTGCTTCTCTGTGAGGCTGTCCCGGGGATCAGAGCTCGGCCCCGGCAGGGCAAAGCGGGGCCCCAGCGAGGGAGGGGGACACAGGGATTGTGTGCAAACCACCTCGCGGGGACACCCTCTGCGCTGCCGTCCTTCGAAGCCCTGCCCGGGGACTCAGTTTTTCCACTGGCCTCCCGTGTTCCCCCGGTTTGGGAAGCCGAGGGGAGGAGGGGGCAGCGGGTCGGGTCCCTGCCCCCGGGAGCGCTGCCGGGCCGCCCGCCTCATGCCTCAGGAATGCGCGGAGGTATGCGCCAGTTTCCAGAAGTGGATCCCCTTCCTTGCTGGAGCAGCGCAGCGCATATATCACCCCGTGGCAGCCGTCCACCTTCCCTGCAGTTTCGTAACCGCTTACGAGGGTAAATTGAGAGTTGGGAACAGCCCTCTATTAAGTAGCAGATTGAGAAGAGGCTCTTCCCACTTGGAGAAGGCAAGTCTTCCCAGACGGACCCCTCACATTGGGAGCTACAGTAACCGAGGCGCCTCCTCTGCACTCAGCTCTTGCAGCTGCTTCTGCCCCTCCTTCGCCGCCGCTGCTACTGCTGCTCCCTCCACAAGGTGCCCCCGGAGCTTCATCCTTTCTCCTCCTCCCTTTATTCAGGTCCGACGGCTGCGGCGGCTGCTGCTACAGGCACCGCCGGAGTCAGCAGCGGAGGAGCCGACCCCCGTCACCGACCCCGGCATCCTGCAGTCACCCCGAAGGTCTGTGCACGCTCACGAATGGGGATCCCCCGCCCCCTCCTCCGCCGACACCCGCTGCCTGTCCGTACGCACCGCGCACGCAGCCCCTTCTGATGCTCTGTAGGCTGAGATTAGCGGCACTGACACGGGACGGGGGGAAAAGCGTGCGTGTGTGCATGTGTCTGTGTGCGGGCTGGGCACGCCAGAGCCGTCTGGGAGGCGTGAGGCCGAAAGGGCGGCGGTAGGAGAGGCGCAGGGCAGCGCGCCCCGGGGGCTGCTGCTGGCTGCCAGCCCCGGGATGCCACGGCCGAGCCCGGCGGGCGGTGTCCGGGCAGAAAGGCATGGGGAGGAGGCCGTGGGGGTGTCCCCACCGCGGTGGCGGAGCCCCGGGACGGTGTCCTTGGCTGGAGGCGGGCTCCCAGCGGTGTTCCCGGCTGCAAGGGGGCTCCCGGCGGTGTCCCCGGCTGGATGGCGGCTCCCGGCGGTGTTCCCGGTTGGAGAGGGGATCTCGGAGGTATTCCCAGCTGGACGGGGACTCCCGGCGGTGTTCCCGGCTGGAGGGGGGATCTCGGAGGTATTCCCAGCTGGACGGGGGCTCCCGGCGGTGTTCCCGGCTGGAGGCTCCCAGCGGAGCCCGCTGTCATTGCCCGGCTGCCTGCGGACTCGCTACCGCTGCGGCTTTGGCAGGAGCTCTCGCTCCTCTTACTCGTGTGTGTAGCTGCCGGCGATGCTTTCTCCTGTTTCTAGGGTTGGGGTTTGGGTTTTTTTTTAATGCTTTTGATAGGTAGTGACTTTTTCCTGTGGGTTTTTGGTGTTTTTTGTTGTTGTTTTTTTTCGCTTATGTTATTTTTTTTTTTTCTTCTTGAAAGAGGTAAATGTCGTGCATTGCATGGTTTGGAAATGCTTTGGCTAAGTTTTTGTGGATTTAATTAGTATGAGTTTGGACTGGCGTTGGTGAATGTCTGTTGTTTTTTGTTGTCTTTTTTAAGGTGGTCTCTAACTATGAATGAGTAAACCTTTAGTCCTGACACAGTCTGTGTCCCTGCTGAGCTAGAGAGATGACTTTTCCTCAGCCACCTCTAGGCTTTCTTCACACACCCAGGTCTGTGAGAAGGAAGCAAAGTGCTTCTAGGTGGGAAGATGAATGTTTTGTCTGAGACATTTTATTTGAATACAGAAAAACCTGTCTCAGGAATGGTAGACCTGCAGCAGTAGTGAACTCCGAGATGCCTTTGTGATTAATTTTTGTCACTGTTCAAAAGCATCAAAAGGTGGCACTCCAAACCCACACAAGATTTCCAAGACAAAAATGCATTTACATTGAGTTTAGGCAATCCGTAAACTGCAGACTGCAGTGGATGTGCTCAGGGGCAGCTGTTCCCACGCACAGCAGTGAGACGATTCTGAAGCTTTCAGGTCACTTTAATGCTATCGTTGGGCTTTCTTGTGTTAGTGTCAGGGACTCTAACATGACCCTCCTCGGTACCCACTGGAGGTAGCACTGGAGTGAAACTATTGCTTAATTTTTCTTTGACCTCTTGGTGTTTTTATGCACTGTAAAGGCATTTGGCTATGGCAAGTATATCCAGAAGCCTGTTCAGTGTCAGCAACTGGAAATTCTTGGGTCTCCATAGCGTCTACCCACTACATGTGCTTTGCTGATCATTTCTCTAGATGGCAAAAGAAAACTATTTTCCCCTTCAGCTCTTTCTGTGAACTAATGATTTATGTATTTTTCTTTTGTTTTGCTCTTGGCACCTTCCTGGTAAAACATGTTGCCTAATTGCTTTTGGAATTCTCTTTCAGCCTAATTATGATACATGATGCTTTTATGACTTTATTCAAAGAAATTACCCTTCCCTTACTTCTCTAGATAGAAAACCCCAAACTTCAGGAATACTTCTATGCATATGTGATGAGAACTGTTAATGTTAGCCTTTGCTTAGACAAAGAAATAATTTGTAAGTTTTGCTGCAACAACTGGGGAGTAATTTGACATTGTCTGGAGCATATAGTTATAAAGGTCTGCAATTAGGAGCCACTAAGTGACCTAATGCCACCTACTCTGCTAGACAGCTGCAGTGGTGTCAAGACTCTTTCTCCTGCCTGCTTTTTATAGTGTATTTTAAACCTATTTTCTCACAGGATGTGTAAATGAATTGTCAGATGTTGAAACATTGTGGCTAGACAGATGTGTCAGGTTTCAGTTGTGTGTTAGACACACTTCTGTATAATCTATTTCAGACCTTCAAGAAATGGAGAGTAGCACATTTGTAGGCAGAACCCGTCAAAAAAAAACCCAACAAGTTTTATTACAGTTTCCAAACTGCCTTGAGACCACTAAAACACAGCTAACTAAGTACTTCAACAGTTACAAAAAAGGAGCTGAATAAAATCCCCAGCTGAAAGAGACATTTGGTTGATCCAAGGCAGGAGTGACCTCTGAATTAGCTATCATCACACTCAGCAATGAAGTCATGGAGCTCCTTTCTGGCTCCCGTCTGCATGGGTCTTCACTGTGCTTCCCTGACCAAATTAACCCCAACTAGGTTCAAGCTGCTTGTGCTTATGGTGATTGGACAGGGTTCAGCAACAAAAGGCACATTATTGCAAGAGAGACTCTCCAGTTAGTCATGCAGATCTGTCATGGCCTTGGATGGCTTTCAAGTCTAGAGGTTTCAACCTGGTCCCGTGGGTGGGGGCTGGGGATAAGGGAACAAAGTAAAATCTATGGTTTGTCTTTTTTTTTTTTTTTTATGTTTCATGAATGCACCCACGCAACCTTCTAATCCATGCGTATCATTTCCTTCTCCTTTCTCACTCCCCCCGCCCCATCGCTGCAGATTCATTCATGTTGTTGTGATCTGAAAGGGCAGAAATGAAGACAGCACTGTGCTTGGCAGTCGCTGCTCTATGTGCAGCCACCCTTCTCTCCTCCATCGAGGCTGAAGGTAACCTTCCCCTCCCTGTTCCCTTGCCCTCTCTGCCCCGCTGACCAGCAAACCTCCCAAGCAGCCTTGAGCTACCGACTCTCTCCCTCTCCATTTTTAAGTGTAACTACTTCGCCTTCTCTCTTTCTCTCCTTCAGAGAAATGCCACTCCTTCCTTGCCCATCTCCTATGCTCTGTTTCTCCCGGCTAGTCAGCTGGGCTGTAGCTCCCTCTCTCTGTCTCTGGTGTGCTGTCCACACCGCCTCACAGGACGCAGGCTGGTTGGCGTGGCTGCCCGGGACCAGTGCCCCGAGGAGCCGCTGCCACGGCCACGGCCGGCGGGTGGCCCAGCGCGGCTGCAGCCTGCAGCACTGCCCCGCTGATGGACCAGGAATGGCCGAGCTCTGTGCTGTACAGCCTCCTTTAGTGATGTTGAGAGAGGAAATGAAAAACCCAACATCCAACAACCTGCAGATTTGAAATAAACCGCTCCACCAGTCTGTCTCTCTGCGCCTGTGTGTTTTGTCCGGGCTGGACCCTTCCCCTCCCCCCTGCCGGTGCACTGGCCTCCCCGGCTTGGCGGGGCGACCCCCGGCTGAGCCTCAGGGTGGCCGGACTCTCCCTCGGGAATGCTTTGGCCTCTCTGGCAGGTCTGACCTGGGGATGCCCCTGGGGAGATGATGCCACTTCCATGCTATAGTTCTGGGCACTGCTGAAGGGTGACTGGGCATGGGCTGTGGTGGCCAGAGCCCCAAGGCTCTGGCATACATGTGGTGCCATAACCCCAAAGAGGCCTTTCTCCTCATCCTCCTCCTCCTCCTGGCTGGGCTCTGGACCAGCCCTTTGGAGGCTGAGGTCCCTGTCAGTTTGTGGCACTGTTCTGCCTCAGCTGCACAAAGAAAGACCAGGGGAGACCCATCGTGGCCACCACACTTGCCACAGAGTGGCTCAAAATGACCTGGCCCTGGAGCATTTGCCTCCCTGGTGGATTAAAAGTGAGTGTGGGGGGCAACCTCCCCTGTTGCCCTCTGTGTGAGCTGCATGGCTTTGGTCATAGCAATGATATTTCTGCCAGCTGTGGCTGCCAGGGGAAATATTGGTGCTGAACCTCCTGCACTGAAATGAATTGATCTGACCTCTGGGACCTGACTCCACCGTAGGGTGAACTGAATCACTGGGTGTGAACTCCCCTGGATTTACTGGGAAAAAAAAAAAAACAAACAGAAGACAGCATCTGGTAATCCAGGTTTTTTTTCCCTTCTCTTTCTGTACTGAACTGAAACAAATTCTCTGATCATGGCCTACAACAAGCTCATTGTGTCTGGACCTGGTGACCTTGGCTGATGGCTACTCAAAACACAGCATGTCTCTGGGGCATTTACCCCCCCAGTAGAGGTGCTTGCTTGGGGCACACAGATGTAAAGTGCACTGGATGTCTGGAAAAAGATAACATTTCTGCCAGTAGTGCAACATCTGGTCACCCTAGGAGAGAATCAGCCTGCTGCTTCCCTCTTCTGCTGCATTATTCTTGGCTGAGGAACCAAAAAAGGTCATTTGAAGCCATTTCAGAGTTGTGTTTGAAATGCACGACCACTGTGCTAGAGAAAACAGAGCAAGTGTATGGTTTTGATGGAGGAAGGGAACGGATGTGTTTGTGTTCTTCCCTACCTTAGGAGGGAGCTCACATGAAACTGGGGTAATGCTGCTGTTGTCCAGCACCACTGATTACATGTAAAGAATAGATTGTTTCAAAATGTAAGCAGTGATGTTTTATTTAGCTATAGTGTGGACTAAACCAGTCATAGAATGAATACTTTTAATGAAAGCCAGACAAGCTGCCCAAGCTTGTTTAGATCTTATGTTGAAGGATACGACTTTGCCAAGTAAAATGTGGACAAAGCCACATCTTGAGAGTTGTAGAGCACTCTGGATAGGACTTAGAAATGTGTATTAGATAAAATACATAGTTTACAGTGATCAGACTTCCACAAGAAAATTCTAGCTCCAGAGTTTTGAAGTAAGAGCAGAAAAATGCTTGAGTAGGAAGTGCAGTAAGAAATAGTGTTGCTGAAAATTGAAGTTCAAAGCCAGGAGTACTTTAGCTCTTGCTCTAGTGGGAACTGCTTTTGTAAAGCTTTTTGTAGTGTGGGTTTTTTGTTTGCACTATACTTGTTGATCTTCTGTACTGTTTTAATTTTGTGCTTCAGTTTTGCATCATATTGTAAATTGCACGTTGGATCTTATTTACTTTAGTTCTGGTATTGTTACAACTTCTATCCTGTCTGCTGACCTGACTTTCTCTTGGGGACATTTATCCTTTGGTCTGTTTTTCCAACTTTCCAACACTGTTGTGGAAAATGAATCCCCCCCACTAGTCAGTTCTCTTTCCCTCTCCCTCTCTCCAGCTCCCTCGTTCTGTTGGCTCCCTCTGTGGTGTTCAGAAGAGGTGCAGTTTGAATTTTCTTTCTCTGAGGTGTAAGACATCTGGTGGGATGAAAAAGTAAGAAAAGGATAAGGGATAAGGCCATTTGATATGGTATAGGTTGTTGATACGGGGTGGGAAGATGGAGTGAAAGTAGAGGGAAAGAAAAGCTTTGTTCTAATTTTTTGCCTTCCTTGAGCTTTCCTTTTTCAGCCTCCCCTGGGAGTGTAGATCTGGTGTTTATCTGACACTGATTCCTAAATCTTTCAGAATGAAACTGGTTCTTCATTAGCATCACAGCTGCTCTGTGAGTCCTTCATGGGAGCTGTGCTCTGTTGATGTTGGCAAGGTGGAAAGCTGCAGTAACAGTGTTTTCCTACAGAGTTCAAGCTTTCCCCCCAAGCAAGGGTTCTAGTTGGACCATCACTGTAGCAGTAGAGGGGGTAAAACCAACATACAGTCTGAATGCATTCATGGCATGTTATTAGGGAAGTTTGTTTACCCTGGACAAGGAAGCAAAACTGTTTTCATGCTTGGCGTTTTTGCTCTTTTACAGCAGAATTCTTCTTGGTTTATTTTGCAATCCTTTGACATCTCTCTTTCAGCTTAAACTTCTTGTGCTGAATATTTTATGCTCTGTTTAAGTTGTTTCTTATCTTTTTAGTTGAGCATTGCAATACTCCAGCGCATTCTCTGTGTGTCCTCGTGTCAAGCATTCTTTCTGTCACAGTATTTTTTCCCTCTTGATCACAAATAGCCAGGGGAAATTTCCTTTCACTAGAAATTGTCCTTTCACTAGATAGGATTTTTTTTCCCATTATTTTGGACACAGTTAAACCACATAGATTAGTATACAATAAGCTGTTACTTATAATCTCAAAGCAATGCTGTGATGATGTCACGGCTTGTGTAGTGTGCTGTGTCTCCTAATACAGAGACATTTTCAAAGTCACAGGAAGGGAATGGGGAAATAATTGGTTCTGTGTGACCTCACTAAGCATGTGAAGGTGCTGACTTTTCAGTGCTTCAGGAGCTGGCTCAGACCTAGAAATCTGTTTTCTAGGCTGGAGGTAGGGAAGGAGGGCACCACTGAGCCAAACACAGGACCTTTGTGCAGCCTAGAAAAAGTTTTTTCAGGTGAAAAATCTGTCTCCAGAACATACAATACAGTAAATTACAAACAACTGGAGCACAGAGGATTAGACAATTTCTCATGCAATAAACTTGTGTTGAGTACATTCATTTTCACTGACTGAATGGTTTAGAGGTAACCCAGGATAGTGGAAACTTTTCAAATTAACTACCTCCTATTAAGCTTTTATACTCATTGGTGGGACCATTATTACTTTTTGAGTTCTATCTTTAAAGAAACTATAAGTTGATTTCCAATATCCTAAAGAGAGATCCTTGTAGACTGAGGTATGAAAGTGGTGTTTTTTTATTAATGAACATGACTGTCACTCCCTGCTTTCCTACTGCTAATTAGAAGCAAAGGTAGGAATGTGTATGTACATGTACACACATATGCACAATGTGTCAAATTTGGTCAATATTAATACATCTAGTAAGTACATTTATGCAATTATGTTTAGTTACATCCATTTTAATATGTTTAGGTATACATTAAATTTATTTTTTTTTTTGTTGGAGAATATACTTGAGTCATGTGGTTTGTATTTTGAAGAAGTTTCAGATACATATATAAAGCAAACAGAAAATGTACAGGTGGCAATGTTTCTGCATTGTGATGGTCAATGAATATCTAACAAGGCTCTTTACTACACTTCTACTCTATACCTTGTTTTTTCCCTATTCACATTGGCAACACTGACTTCTCAAAGGAGTTTGACTGGGGTCATGTTCTAGTTAGTTGTGCCAAATCCATGCAATTTATGAAGAAAACAGTAAATGAGGAGTGTTATTCCAGCCTCAGCAGGGTTTGACTTATTCTTCAGCTTCTGTGGCCTGTATGTTATTTCACTGTGGGCTAACATGTTATTTCCTGTGCTAATTATAGTGAGTCTTTTCCAGTGGTGGAATTACAGATTTTGTTCCACACAGGGATTGCAGATGGCAGCTACTTCCAAGTTTTATTACTTTTAAGTCTGGTTCTAGATTTAAATTGCTTGATCCTCTGATTATATTTTACTTCTGTCTCGTTAAGATATTCATTGGGATCCTCTAGCAGTCACATTGTGTTAGCTGTAAAAAGCTGTAGACTTTTGTATAATAGGTTTGTATGACGTGTTAACTATACCTACACAAGTATAAGACATATATAGCATGAGAAAGATGCCTTGCTCTATATTTTTGTTTCAGAAAATACACTATTATTATACATGTGTATAACACAAGGAATTAAGTATTTTTTCTTTTATTTTTTTTTTTAATTTTAAAATTTTGTGATGCATTTGATAGGATATCTGATTGAGGAAGTTTTATCATAGTTCTAAGAGTGCTGGAAATTAACACCATGTAAACATTATTGTCATACAGCAAGAGATTTTTTTACTTCTATGGGAACCTGTAGGGGAGCCATACATTTCTATGCATCAACAGTGGAATCACTGTATTCAGGCAATACTAAGCCATCACCTGCTGTGATCATGATCCTGTACCCTGACAAACATGGGTTTGGATGGACACAGGATCAGGCTGTCACTACACTGTAGCACAGGCACAACTTCACTTATGCAACAGCCTGACAAAGACTGCTTGCTTGGCTAAAGCTGTGCTCACCCATTAAGCCTTCGTAGAGTGGAGTTGGAAAGTTTGTCCCTCTAATGGGACAATCTGCCACCACAACCAAGAACATTTTTTTTTCCTAGAAGTCTGGTGTGATTCCATATTGCAGATGTGTTATTTTTCCACTGGTGAATTCCCTTATGAAAAAAAAATTTGAATGAGGTGGAGTAACAGTTGCCCACTTTGATTATCACAAGAAGATGTTATCCTAAATATTTTGCTATGCTTCTGATTGACTTCTCTCAGTCATATGAGCATGGTCTTCATCCCACAAACAGTTTCACAGGGGTGAGTTTCATTTTGTGTTTCACTCTGACTCATGTGAAATTCTGTGGGTGTTTTGGAGGTTCTGTTTGAGTATCAAAAGCACACAGACCATCTGGAAGACATTTTTATGATACTGGATCCAAACTAGCTTTTCCTCATCCAGGTTGCTTTTTGGGTTTCAGTGGGAGAAGTATTTAGCGATTGAGTTGGATAAGCCAGTCACAGGTTGAGAATGAAAGGATTTAAAGTGCAGCAGCAATGACTGAAGTTAGGTGTTGGGAATAATGATGATAGAGGGAACTAGGCATTGGAGTAATTTCTGTGGGAAGCTGGCAGTGTTGACAACAGTGGAAGTCTTTAAGAATGGTCTGAGCAAACATGTCAGGAATGACATGGAATGGCTGATCAAGTCTTAGCCTTGGGATGGATGAGGGGGCTTTCTGAGGTCCCCTGCAACACCACTGTTCTAAAAACCTGGATGAACAGACACGTCGCTTATGTATCGATATCCTACTCGTGTTACCTGCCAAGATCCACATCTGAATTTTCATAAAATGGATGAAAATCTTTTAAAATGTTAAAGACTTTTCCTCACAGTCGGTTTTTTCAGTTTATCTGGAATCCGGTCATTTGGATATCAACAAGTTGGGCTGCTGCTGTCCTTCAGCAGTTAAAGCCTAAAGTCTCTTCTGCAACATGCCAATTTACTTGCAAGGTTGGTGGTGCTATTTTTTCCATGTACTGAATTTTTTTTTAAAGCATGCTCAGGTCAGTTGTCTCTGCCTTTGCATTAAATTTGTCCTGAGCCATTGCTACTGAAACAATATTTTATAATGATATTCTTATCCTAAATGTATTTTACTATTAACACGTGTTGCATGGTTTTGATACTAGGTGACTACCTTGCTGTCTTTAGCTTTGTGATACTCAGAAACTGAATGAGAAATAAACTCTGCATGCAGCTTAATGGTCTAATCTCACTGCCTGTGTATGGACAACAGGAAAAATAACATTCACTTCAGTACTAGTGTATTGTATCAATATTACAAAGCCATATTATCCTATGGTTGGAAACAGTGGTAAATTAAAAGGAAAAAAAAAATGCTTACACAATTGGTTACCATTGTTCTTGAGCTCAGTTACTTATTGCAATTGGATGGTGTCTTTACATAAAAATACATTCTAGCTTTTAATTCTTTGTCTGCTCTTTAAATTTTGGTTCAAAACCAAAACCAGATCTGTTATATGATGGACATCTTCAATGAAACAGAGAAGATCTGTCTATTAAAAATGCCTGCAAAATGGTCTCACAAGTAGTTAAGGAAAGTATGGCTGAATCTAATCTTACTTTGTAGACCTATTTAAACAATAATATATAATATACCTACCATGCACTGACAGTGAGTCAGTAGAATACTGCATGAAAAAGCATGACAAGTTTAGTAAGAGAATATCATTATAAAATATTTATGAAACGTCTTTGTGTAATGAACCTTGTACATGGAGGCTTTTGTCCATCGTGGGAAGCTAAAAAAATAATAATCAACATTTCATTTACATATGCATGATGCTGCAAAATAGTGTATGTAAACTATTTCTTTCTGTACTGTTCAGTTACTTCTGTCATCAGCTCCTACAAGTTTTATTTGCAGTCATTTGTTCAGACCACTGGTGGCCTCTTTGCTGTTTTCTAAAAATTCTGTAAAATAAATGTCCATAAATATACTTCGATGTTGTCTTTTCATAATTAACCATTGTGTTGTTTGGAACCATACTGGCATTTTATGGTAAAATGCCACTACTAGTATGGGTACACCTGCTGCAAAGGGAACATGAAAAATGACAGTTTACACCTCTGAAATTGTACAGCAATCTGGTGTAAACAGGTAGATTCTTATTTTTGAGAATTTTTGCATCAGCTCAAATATTTCAGCAAATTGCAACAATTACTAACCCCGTTGATCATCCCCTTAGTTCCTGAATCCTTTGCAGCCATATGCAAAGTATGTCACTTTGGTGGCTTCTAGGAACAAAGAGGTGGAGCTCTCCATATTTGGAAATAAATTGATGCATGAGTATATCATTATCACTGATATACATTTTACATGTATATTTGTATGTAGACCCTAACAAAAATTGTTTTACTGAACATTAAATACCCAATCTTTTTCCTGTTATTTTTTTTTCTCTGCCAAGTTTCAGTGAAATTGATAAGAAATACAACTATGCAGAGACTTTATTAAAAAGCTGATCAATTCTTTGATGTCTAATTAAGAAGAGTGCTGTGTTCTCAATGTCCTAGATGATCTGATGGTATTGTAAGCAGGTTGTGATTTGGCATGCTTGTACGGATTGCACCCAGCATGGAAAAAAAATTCCCTTTAATTGTTATGTGAAATGTTTGCATATGTGGTGATTATCTGTGAACTCATTGTACATGTATTCAAATGTGTTTTCTATTGTGCTTGATTTTGCTGGCCATTCTTGAATGTCTTGGCAACTCAAGAAACATATGTTCTGTGCTGTCCTCTGTAATGCGTATACTCTTTGATGTTTTGTCATATTTTGTCAGCTTTTATTTTATTCTTTTTCCAACAACATATCTTTATATTTGTTGGAAACAAATTTATGCAAAGACAATTTTAGTATGCTTTGCTTGACATTATTTATTCATTTGCCAAAGCTTGTGCAAACTTTTAAACATCCACCTGGTATAAATCTTTTTCAGTTAATCCACCGTCAGACTTGAATTTTACAATTATAGATGAACATAATGTTCAAATGTCATGGAAAAGGCCACCAGATGACATAGTGGGTTACAGGATAACTGTGGTTCCAACAAATGGTGAGTTCTGTAAAATCAAGTTATGGCATTAAATTGTTTGAAAACTTGGGTTTACTTTGACTTATATCTAATTTAGACATGAGAGTAACTTTTAACATCTTTCTGAGGCTTGTAATTAAAACTGGGTAAGCAGAAAACAACTTGATTGTTCCAAGTTAGAGTTTTTCTTACCAGTGTGTTTACCCTTTGGAGACTGCAAGAAGTAAGTCTTGGACATCCTTCCTTTTGGAGTAGCAAAAAGACAGTAGAGTCTTCACTCTGCTTCTCTTCTGTGCTTTTACCTTAAAAAACTTTAAAATTAAAGAACTTCATTCAGGTAGTTCTCCCAGGGGAAATTGTGCATGTGTTGGTGAAAGATGCAGTGATGATGTCACAAAACTTCCTGATAACAGATGTGTGAGACACCCATGATTCTATTTCACTTTGAGAACTAGCCAATGCAGAAGTGATACTGAATCAGAACTGGACTATGATTTGTTAGATGACAGTACATTTTCTGTGTGCATTTTAAGTTTGAAATTTCCTGGAATTTATTAATCACCTCAGTAATTCTTTTCACTATTGAAAGCAGGTTAGTTTGAAGTTTCATGTTTCAAGATTCATACTTCAGGAAAAAAACAAGTGTATCACTCTAAAAATATCATTGGATTTTAAGTAGATTATTCTCTTTAGCATTTTCTTTTTTGTGTGTGTGATCAACTTTTCCTTGATATTAATGGATTTAAAGGCTGCATTAATTGTTTTCTGTTATGTATTGCAGATGGGCCTACTAAAGAATTTACTCTTTCACCTAGCACTACCAAAACTGTCATATCAGATCTTACACCTGATATAGAGTATGTTGTATCAATAGCTTCATATGATGAAAGAGAGGAGAGTCTACCTGTTTTTGGACAGTTGACAAGTAAGTACCTGTAAATCAATAAGAAAACCAAGTAAGGTAACTGAGAAATCATTCACAAAACGTGGCTTTGTTCCAGTTCCTCAATAAAATTGCCACGTACATGAACTCTAGTCAGATGTGACTGAGCAGCTTTTTTCCATTAAGCATAATTCCCAGTAGAAGCAGAAATAATTTGAAAGAGATAAGAGCAGACTAACATGGATAGGTCATGTCTGACAACCCCTGTGGAATTTGCAGGAGGCCACTGGTTGTTTTGAGTTAAAATGCTTGCTATAAGCTGCATCTTATAGAATCATAGAATGAATTGGGTTGGAAGGGACCTCCAAAGGTCATCTAGTCCAACCCCCCTGCAATAAACAGATATCTTTAACTGGGTCAGGATGCTCAGAGCCTCCTCAAGAGCCTCGTGTGATGAAGTCAAGGGGAAGACTCTCATTGACCTCAGTAAAAAATGAACCTGAATGGCTTCCCACGTGGGGAGGAGAAAGCAAGAAGCTAACTATAATTAATCAAACAATACAGCATGACATACTATACCTGTATGCATAAAAATATGGATTAAAAAATAATTTATATGTAATAATTCACAGAATCATGTCACAGAATGGTAAGGGTTGGAAGGGTTATCTAGAGATCATCAAGTCTAACTCTTCTGCCAAAGCAGGGTCACCTAGGGCAGGCCACACAGGAGCATAGAGAGGTGGGTTTTGAAAGTCTAGAGGAGTCTCCACAACCTCTCTGGGCAGCCTGTACCCTCTGATCCCCTCTCAGTCTTCTCCATGCTAAATAGCCCCAGGGCTCTTAGCCTTTCCTCATAATAAATAAAGCATAAAATACATTTAATTAAATACATATATTAAGCACAGCAGACTGTCTTCTATTACACGTTTTGTTACACGTCTGAGACTTCCCAAACAACCAGAGGAACATTACTTAGAGTTCCCCCATGCTTTAGTGAGGGCTATTTTGTCCAGGGATGTTGCAGGTAATTTTCAGAAATTTACTGTAGATGTACAAATACAGAGGATTCTTAATTATTTGTGTTTTCTTTATTTTGTATTGCCCTAAGTAGTGTGTTGTCAAATCTGTAAGTACAGGTCGTGTTTTCATAGCTTGCATTATATGTTTTCATGATCCAAGGCTTGTCAGATTTATGTCTCTAATTCCCTCCAGGCTTTTCTTTGACATTTACAATTTTAACCTGATTTCCTCCATTAACTGTCTCTGTGTTGTGCTTTGTGCAGTTCAGACAGGTGGTCCAGGCGTACCAGAGGATAAGAAGGTTGATGCTCAATTACAAAGTAAGGTGGTCTGTCTTTCAGCTTATCTGACATTTCAGAGATAAATTCATAGATTCATAGATATTAGGGGTTGGAAGGGACCTAGAAGATCATCTAGTCCAACCCCTATATGTGAAGTCTGGCTCTAGGGCCATAGAAACCGAGTTCCTTTGTTACCTACCAACGAAGTTAACCTGTATAATTGTTCAGAGTATAAGAAAACTTGGGAAGGGACTGGGATGGAGGGAATTTATAGCTGTATTGAAAGACTGAGGTGCCAAGTTGATGCTGAAATTAGGAATTCCATGCAATTAACATGAGCAAGTCCACGAGTGTTGTGTCCTATTAACATGAGACATTGTGCTGTGGATAAAAGGCATTGCAGAAGAACCTGTGCAGATGCTGTGGGGCAGATAAAGATGCAGAGCAGAAGTGTTAACACAATGAAATGTTCTTACAACAACAAACTGTTGTGAAAAGTGTTTTATGTGAATTTTCATCTGCTGTGGCATCTGTTGATCTTGTGGAATAACGTGAGAGGTGTCTTGAAACAGTATCTAGGAGACAGTTCCCTTTTGGCAATGGCAGCTAGAAAGCTTACACTGGTGTTCACTCTTTGTCAGTAATGTTTATCCAGGTAAAATATTCCAGATAAGAATATCAATAATAATATCAGTCTGTTAAATATCTGTTTGTTTTGGCTTTTTCCTACTAAGTTTCTCTCAGACGTTTCTCAGTGATTTGTGAGAAGGCAATTGCTCATTTGATAACTGAGGTGATTATTTATTTATTTGTTCATTTATTGTTTTCCAGGATGCTCCATAAGTGCAATGACAGATTTAGTTTTCCTGGTGGATGGTTCATGGAGTGTAGGGAGAAGTAACTTCAGATATATTCTGGACTTCATGGTTGCCCTTGTATCAGCTTTTGACATTGGGGAAGACAAGACAAGAGTTGGAGTTGTTCAGTACAGTTCTGATACAAGAACAGAGTTCAATTTAAATCAGTATTTCAGAAGAAGTGATCTTATTGATGCAATTAAAAGGATACCTTACAAAGGTGGCAACACAATGACAGGTACAGATTTCCCCCATATGTGTTATTCAGCATTCCATTTCATAATTCAAATTTGCTTTAAATCCTACTTCATTAAAGCCTGATAAAACATAATTTGTGGTGTTGTTTTCAGGTGAGGCTATTGATTACCTGGTTCAAAACACCTTCACTGAGTCTGCTGGAGCAAGGAAAGGCTTCCCCAAAGTAGCAATTGTCATTACGGATGGAAAAGCTCAAGATGAAGTTGAAATTCCTGCACGAGAGCTTCGCAACATAGGAGTTGAAGTTTTTTCTTTGGGTATGTTGATTTTTTTTTCTAATGATTGAGAGATTTTCATTCCTAAAGAAGTTAGATGTTTGACAGATTCTGTAAATGTAAGAATTTCTCTATGCCACACCTTCTGTGTGTATGCCTTGAAATGGGTAGTTTGCACCCTGCAGAGTAGAACATAACCAGTTGTGCTAATATAATAGTAATTTAATT
>JAOEGS010016054.1:41761-56738 GCA_025447755.1 Corythornis vintsioides
ATTTTTAAAATTTTATTTTAAATAACTGTAGCTTGGAGTTTTGTTTAATCATGATCTGGGATAGAAACATCTGACAAAATCTGTAAGAAAGTTTTGTCAATAATCTATAATCTTGTTATGCAACTCTCTTGTTCTCTGAAAGGAACTTAGCAGGGCTCTTTCTGAGGTTATTTATTCACATCATGTGTGGTGTTCTCATGGGAACTGAAGGAGGCAAAGATGTGGGCAGAGGCTGTGTTGCTGCATTTTGCATTTGAGAATGCAATACTGAAGAAAGTTGGGATTTCTTAAATTTCCTTTCAAAATTTCCTTACCTCATATTTGTTAAAAAAGGCTTTGTTTAGTTCTTGATTCATTTTCTCAGAGGCCTGGATTTATGAAGTAGGCTTCAGACCATGTCAACACTTCCAGGGAGGGGACATCCACAACTGCTCTGGGCAACCTGGCATCTCAAGTCCCTCACAGTGAAGAATTTCTTCCTTATATTTAATGTAAAACTACTCTCTTCCAATCCATACCCTTGTAGAAAGTACTTCCAGAGGGCAAGTACTGTCCTTTTCATCGACAAAGAGGTGAAACACCACTGGTCCCAGTACCAGCCCCTGAGGAATGCCATTTGTCACTCATCTCCACTTGGACATGGAGCCATTGACTGCAACTCATTGAGTGTGACCATCCAGTCAATTCATTATCCACTGAGTGGCCCATCTGTCAAATCCTTGTCTCTCTGATTTAGATATAAGGATGCTGTATTGTACAGTGTCCATTGCTTTGCATGATGATGACATCAGTTGCTCTTCTCTTATTCACTAACACTGTAAACCTGTTGTAGAAAGCCACCAGATTTATCAGGCATGGTTTGGCCTTAGTGAAGTCACGTTGGCTGTCACCAATGACCTCTTTATTTTGCATGTGCCTTAGTATAATTTCTGGGATAATCTGCTCCATGATCTTGCTGGACTCAGAGGTGAGACTGACTCGCCTGTAGTTCCTTAGGTCTTCCATTTTTACCTTTTTAAAAATGGGGTTTATGTTTCCCCTTTTCCAGTCAGTGGCAGCTTCACCAGACTGCCACAACTTACCAAACGTGATGGATAGTGGCTGAGGAACTTCATCCATCAGTTCTCACAGGACCCATGGATACATCTCATCAGGTCCCAAGGACTTGTGCACTTTCAGGTCAGGTGGTGTGGCTGGAGCACTTGCTGCTGAAGACTGAGGCATAAAAGTCCTTCAGTATCCCAGGTTTCTTCATATCCTGGGTAACCAGGTCTCCTATTTCCCTCTGGAGAGGGTCCACATTTTATCTAGTCTTCCCTTTATCACCAATGTACCTTTTCTTGTGGCTCTTGATACCTAGCTGGACTTAATTCTATCAGGGATTTGACTTTCCTAACCTGATCCCTGGCTGCCTGGACAATTTCTCTGTGTTCCCCTCAGGCTATCTGTCCTTGCTTCCACCCTCCATAGGCTTTCTTTTTCTGTTTGAGTTTGTCCAGGAGACCCTTGTTTATCCATGTCAGAAGTCCTGGCACTTTTTCCTGACCTCTTTGTTGGGATGCATCACTCTTGAACCTGAAGTCTTAAATTACTTGAATGAGGAAGGTGATAAACTTAAGTATAGAATATAGAATCAGATTTTAAACTGTTGAAATTTCACTGTATTGTAGAAGAGCAAATCTTTGGTTTTCACATTTTAGCACCTTATTTTCCCTGGGGGATATTTTTGCTGTGAGAATTTCATAAGTGAATAGTCAACATTTAGCTAGCTAAGTAATTTCAGTTACAGTACATTTTTTTTAACTATTGCAGGGCAGGAACTACCTATAAGGTAAATGTTTTTGGAATGTTTGAAGGAGGAGAGAGCAACCCTCTGGTTGGACAAGAGATGACCACCCTTTCAGATACTACTTCAGAACCATTTTTATCTAGAGGTAAACATAACTGTAGAAAAAAGGCAGTCTTGGCTGTTTGATAAAGACTGAAAGTTTACCAGCTTTTCCTTACTGTTTTTCTAATGCACATAAATATTTATTTACAGGATTCAGTATACTCACTGCCCTGTGACATGACCCCTGGTCTGAAATGACCACTAAATATGCCCCAGTTCAAGATTCTAGTCCTCTGCACCCTTTAGATGATGTTACAAAGACAATAACCCAGGCAGCCCATGTTTTGCTGATTACTCAAAGCCATCTGCATTGCATTTTCAAGCCATCCACATCTGTGTTAAATCACATAAGGTCAAATTCTTGAATAGAGATCATAGCTCATCTACAGGGGTGTTCACAGGAGTAGAACAAGGACTTTTAAGCAGATCTTCAGCCCTTGTCCTTATTTTAAGCAGATCTGTAAGCTTGTCCTTATATGGTCACTTGTCCTTATATGGTGACTTTTCCTTTTAAGACTAAGATGGTATCATGAACAAAGTTCTGACAGTTGAATGTCCCAGAATTATTGAATATTATTTAAATTTCTATTAAACATAATATTTAGCTGTTGAATTTATTTTTTTTTTCAAGTATAGAATGAAAAGATTTAGTTCAGAAATGCTACTCCTGAGTGCTCACCAGTTTCTATTTGGGAGGTTCTCCCTGTGTACCTAAATCTTCCAGTCAAGGTGTCTATGAATGCTATGATAGCAGCAACCTTGCTGTGGTTAATGGGCTTCTAAATTTTATTAATGGTTGTGCCCACCGTGCTCTCAAGTAATGGTGGATGAAGAGAGGACTCAGGGCTCAGTCCTCCTTCATGGAAAGCACAAAGAAGCAGATCTTAGCTTTGTAGTAGTCAAGTATACATGTAGAAGTCAATAATTTTATGCTCTGCCATTTCAAGGCTTGCATAACCACTAGGGAGAATTTGGTGAGGAGAAAGAACCTAACAGCAAAGTCCTGACAGAGTTTAATAAAGAAAATTAAACATTCTCACCAATGACAGTATGTCCTTTTCACTTAACCTCGTTGGTGCCTTGTTATCACATGGGGCTGTGTAAAATATAATTTGTGTAACTTTATTGACAACATTTTTAGAAACTTCTTAATGAATTGCAGTCCCACTCCATCTGATACAAGAAGGTTAAAATGAGGAAAACTACACAACACGCCTTCAGTGACATTAGAGTAAACCTGTAATAAGTTTGGCAGAAAAATAATTGCACTGAGTGGTTTGTTATTTTTTATTACAACAGCTGTCATTAATGTCTTCAGTGCTATATACTTAAAGCTAATTAGTTTTACTAATGTATGGATTTGAGTCATGGTTAATGTGAAAAATGAATTTTATATCTGGGGCTCTAAATGTAATAGTACATTATTTATTAATAGGGGAAAAGAAATTACCCTAAGCCTTTGTTAGAATTTTCCATCTGGTGAACTATGGTAGTTGGAAGAAAAATCAAAGTCAAAATAATGTAACTTTTATATTGTACATGAAGCTAACTTAATATTAAAATTATGCATGCAGTTTTTTGAACTAACATGGTTTTACTTAAACCCTACTCCCAAATGATTTTATTGTCCTGACTAAAGACTAGATCTATATTTTCTATGCAGAAGAGGATCATGCTTTTAACCCCCAGGTACATGGAATAGTTATATTCATGAGTCTACAGTATTGGATCAATTATGTGGAACATATATGAAATCACAATATCTTTCAACTGTGATGAGTGTGGCTGATTTTTCTCAATGGGATTTCTTCCATATAAAGACCAGAAGCTCTGATGGCAGGAAGCCAGAAAATTTGCAGCTGGTAACACAATCTACAGGAAAAGAGAGAGAGAAAAGATTATTTTATTTTTAAAACTATTTATTTATTTATTTATTTATTAGATTGTGGATAAAATCATTATGTCTTTCTGTTTTGTATAAATATTTTGTGAATTTCCTTGTGATGAAAACAGTATGATACATATTTGATTCTGTAATTTGTAAACTGAAGATATCTGAATTAACTTCCCACCTTTTCAGAACATTGCAGCTTTATACAAATGTTTGTTCTTGTCCCCTCTCGATCTCATGATCTGTGTTTATGTTTGTGTCTTCTCTAAATTGTGTTCTTTCTTTCCTGTATGTGCAGACTTCTATACCATCTGTATTACTATGTCTTTTTCCCCTGAAAATGCAGAAATCCTATTTATGTGAAAGTGTTGTTTTATTTGCTATTAATGCCACTATTACATATTTGAAAATTAAGCAGTAGTCTAGCTATCTGTGATAGGCTAAAATACAGTAAATTTGGATAATCTGATAATGCTCACTACTATTTCAGTAGTTAATTTGTGTTATACAAAATCTCTGAAATCAAGTAATCAACCATCTTTAAAGACCCAAACAGATAATGACAGGGCAATAGAAAAGAGCACTGGCCTTGACTTTTGCAAAGGCTTATTTATAAAAGGGAACATGCATGAAGAAATTTATACAGCTTTTGCCATGGAAGCAGTGACTAGTGTGAATAACGTTCAGAGATAGATCATACTTGACAGAGTGCCAGTGAATAAAACTAGAGCTGGTTTGGAGGCTAACTTATGACATATGTCATAGAATAGGATGGGGAAAGAAAGCTATCATGCTAAGGATATGTTTTTCTAGGTGAAAGCGATCATACTACAGTTCTATTTTTCTGGTTACATGGCAGGTTTAGAATGTAGAACCAGAGCAGAAGCTGATATTGTGCTGCTGGTGGATGGCTCGTGGAGTATTGGGAGGCCAAATTTTAAGACTATCAGGAATTTCATCACCCGTATTGTTGAAGTGTTTGATATTGGTCCCGACAAAGTGCAGATTGGTAAGTCCTCCTATGCTGCAGGGACAACGAGGTGGAATGACTACACAGCTGCATGATAGCTGAGGAAGGATGGCTTTTTTTTCAGGTCTTGCACAGTACAGTGGAGATCCCAGGACGGAATGGAATCTCAATGCTTACAGAACCAAACAGGCTTTGTTAGAGGCTGTAACCAATTTACCGTACAAAGGAGGCAACACTCTAACAGGTATGTCACACTAGCCAGTAAAATCTAGTAAAAAGAATTCTAGTAGTTCAATGAACTCTTTTTTTTTTTCATGATGAAAGGGCCTTACAGTATATTTAGAAGAGAGCAGGCATAAAATAGATATGTAAACTCAATGGAAGTCTGTAGAAATGTGATGGAGGAAAGCTTGGGTGATGAAGACCTTGGGTTGCTGTTGTGCATATGAGAAGAAGAAAAGGGATTTTCATGTCAGAGTTGGGATAAAGACAAGTTGAGGACCAAGAATGGAGGCTAGAGGAGATTAGACAGAAGGAGGATGCATGAAATGTGAGAGATTAGAAACTGAGAGGACTGAAATAGTAGCAGTTGTTGATAAATCTGGATGATGGGCTGAAAATTAGATTGTGAGTGCTTCTCGGAGGAAGTAAAGAATGGAATTACTTTGTCAGAGTAAAATAGCTAGGATGAAATACTCTCCTTTTCCATGACTATATGGAAATATTTTATATTGATGGATGCCTTCTTTGTATCATGCTAGGGATGGCTTTGGATTTCATCTTAAAAAACAACTTCAAACAAGATGCAGGCTTAAGGCCCAGAGCTCGCAAAATTGGTGTTCTCATTACTGATGGCAAATCACAAGATGATGTAGTCACACCTTCAAGAAGACTCAGAGATGAGGGTGTAGAACTTTATGCAATTGGTAAGTATTACATGAAGAGGTGGCCTGTTCCAGCTCCCTTCTTGCCCATCCATTAAATGCACAGGGAACTGGCCACATACATAAAGACCTAAAATGATACTCAAATATTATGTTTGGGGACTTAAATTTATGGCATTATGTTTCATGGCAGTCATTTCTAACAAGTTTTGTGTTCATATCTTCTCTGTAAGGTATTAAAAATGCAGATGAAAATGAACTGAAGCAGATTGCAACAGATCCAGATGACATCCATGCTTACAACGTTGCAGATTTCTCCTTCCTGGCCAACATTGTTGATGATGTAACCACAAACCTGTGTAACAGTGTGAAAGGTCCAGGTACATCACATTTTCAGTCTAATTTATCCTTTTTTTTTTCCATTTATGTACTTGCACTGCTAATTCTTTTTTATTACTTTTTGGAGACAATGTGTAGCCCTGGCTGTTTTTTCAGCTGGTGGTGTAAGGAAGTTGTGCAGACCACCTGGAGTACCCTACAGGAGTTCTTCCCTTCCTTTCAACAATGCCTGTGTTATACCTAACACAGCATGACATGGCTGGATATGCCTTCTTTTCCCCCAGAGTCAGGAAGTGTGTTGTGCTGTGTGTCACCTTTTTGCACGCTGTGGCAGGTTCTTTGATGATACTCATCCAATACAGAAAATTTCAGCAACCCTGCTCTTTTAAAGTATTAATGTCTGGCAGCCCAAAAGCAAAGCTGAGTGTGGAAAAACATTAATGTTGGCTGATGGTTCTTCAGTGAAACACTGGTATTGTAGGTAGAATAGGAATGATAGGAAGCTTGACTACTTGAGACTGTGATGGAGAGCTATCACTTCACAGGGTTTTAAGAATTCCTGAGGAAATTAACATAAGCAACTACTTAAAGTGTTGTTTGTTTGTTTGTTTGTTAGTTTCCTAGGCAAATTTTTTTTTGGTCTCATGTTTTTATTCCTGATGATATAAGATAAATCATTAATTTTTTAATCTGTTTCCACTTGTAGGTGATTTACCACCTCCCTCTAACCTAGTTATTTCAGAAGTGACACCTCGTTCTTTCAGACTGAGATGGAGTCCACCCCCTGAGAGTGTTGATAGGTACAGAGTTGAGTATTACCCTACCTCTGGAGGTAGCCCACAACAGGTTAGTACTGTATGTTCATCTTTAACCTATCCATAATAACCTTGGGCTGCCACATTTCAGTGATGTCGTTCTGAAGTTTGTACTGTGTATGGCAAAACAGTAAATGAAGAAAAGGTTCCCAAGGTCAAGAACATCTTGCCTTGGTAAATGATACACAGAATTACAAAAAGTAGAAGCAGACAGATAAGTTTGGTTGGTTTAAAATCACAAACCCAGAAGTAAAATGTATTTATTTCTTAAAAACAGGCGACTAGTATTACTAGCAATTTTTTAATGTTTATAATCCATTGTCATATATTGGTTTAAGTAAGTCTGTAGTAGAAATCTGAGCATATTCGGAGTAGGCTCACTGTCCTTTAAGTATATTTTGTTGTTAATAGAAAAAAAGACAATGGGTGATACAGGTTGTGACTTTGTTCTTAGATTAACATTGTACATTGGGACTTTGAATCTGTGTGAAGCATATTTTTCAAACTGTTTGGTGCACAGAATCAAACCCAACTTGCAGTTATTCTCTAGATAGAGAAACAGAAGCTGACAACCCTTGATTAGTCAATCTTAATTGCTCATCACTTTCTTCATCCAGATACAACAGTATTCAGAAGAATTAAGATAGACACCTCCATGTACCTAATTCCAAACTTCCCATCTCTGAATGTGGCTTTTAAATCTTCACTCATGTGACTCATGGAGAATTTAATCTTAATCAATCATGATCTCAGGATTTGGCATTTGGTGAGAGTGGGAGCAACCAATTCAGTGCACACTGACTTTATAGGTTGACTGATGGCATTTCTGTTCAGCAAGGTGTTGCTAATGCCATGTGCTGTATCCATGTAGATTATCCTGTGTGTTTAAAACTTTCTTCCAAAGTGGTAACTATTGGCATTTTTCTTGTGTTGCTGAGTAATTTAAAAGTTTAAGCCATATGTGGAAGCAGGATGCACAGTGAATGTTGACAGATATATCCAGCTCTATTAAAAACAAGTGTCTCTCTGAGGTTTCCATACAGCTTGCTGTGCAAAAATTATGGTGCATATATTGTCTTTAGTCAGACAAAATATACAGAAGATTAAAACCATACTTATTTTTGGTTCCATACCATTGATTTCTGAAGAGCTTCACAATGAATCACTTCTTTTTTCTTCTTAGAAATATGATTACAAATACATTTGTTGTACAGTGGTTAACATTGCTTCTCTTTTATGTAGTTTTATGTGAGTAGGATGGAAACAACTGCAGTTCTGAAAGATCTGAAACCTGAAACAGAATATGTTGTGAATGTGTTTTCTGTGGTAGAAGATGAAAGCAGTGAACCTCTTATCGGCAGGGAAACAACTTGTAAGTTACAAATGGAACTTGAATGACATATTAACAACCAGTTTGGCATATGAGGAACTGTCCAGTAGAACTTCTAGCATTATGGGTTTCCTCTTAGAGGAGACCAAATTTTTAATTTAAATGACCAAATTGTGTTACGTCACACTGGTTGTTCAGATACTGGCTGAAAATCTTTAACAAAGTAAAACTACATTGTGGGAAAAAATGTTTGTCCCAACTTCTTTCCAGGCTCATAAAGCATCTTTGGAAGACTAGAGTAACAGATGTGAATTACAAGACAAAGTTTCTAATTCCTGAAATCTGATATACAAATGTATACTCACTCATTTTTATGCTAGATAATTAATGCTTGCTGCTAGCAAACAGAATAGTATAGAAATTAATTCTTAGTTTATAAGATTAACAAAAAGCCAGTTCAACACAATTACATCACTTCTATGAGATATAACTTAGCCATTATGTTTTTACTATTAGCTGTCTACATGATTGATTTTAGCTGCATTTATGCTGAATACAATGTAGGGTGCTTTTCCTTCCTCTTTAAGTATATCAAATCTTAGGTATGATTTTATTTATTTGATTGTTTTGTATTAGGCTTGTCACAAGCCCTGAAGTATGCATATAATTTTTATGAAGTCTGTGGTATTTTTAAAAATATTTATTTAATATTTTGAGAAATATAGGGGAAAAAAGAGCAAGTACAAAAAATTCCTTTTACAAGAACATATCCCAAGCCAGTCATGTTCTGTTTTGTATTAGAGCATTCATGTGATTTAATGTTGCTTTTTTAGGATATTCAAGTGTTCCAGTGCAGACTTCTTAAACAGTTTTAGCTGTGTGTAGCAAATCTGTAGCACATACGAAATGTGATGGGATGGCCATTACCTCATCCTTAAACTAAGCACCACTTAAAATACCATTCCTTGCAGATCACCTGTCTTCTATCCGTAATGTGCTCTAATACCCATGTGTAATATTCTCAGTGGTAATACCTGTGATTGGAAATATTAAAAGTAGAGGAAGGTAAAGGAAAGAAATTAATATATATCTTTTATTTGACAGTGCCAATCTCTTCAGTTAGCAACCTGAATGTTTATGACATTGGATCAACTTCCATGCGAGTGAAGTGGGAACCTCTGAATGGAGCTACTGGGTATTTGTTAAGATATGAACCTGTGAATGCCACAGTCCCATCCACTGAGAAAGAGGTAAGGGAATTTGTATTCCCTTCCTGTATTCTACCAAAAATAAAGAAAAATGGATAGATTTGTTTGATATATCACAAGGGGTAAAAGAGACTGGCATGTACTTCTCAAAGTGCAGTGAACTTACTGGGATATTATATACAATGACATCAGTCAGGAAGCTGTAAATATACCGTGAATCTCACAAACAAAATTCCTTTGAAGTTAAATCATTGCTTGCTTTTCTGCCATTGCTTTCTCCAGTTTTTAAACATGGTCTGTTATTTTTCATGTGCAGATGCGTGTTGGACCAACAGTGAATGAGGTTCAGCTGGTAGATCTCATCCCCAATACTGAATACACTTTAACAGCTTATGTGTTATTTGGTGATATCACCAGTGACCCACTCACCACCCAGGAAGTGACATGTATGGACATCTTGACTTTTGCTTTCTTGTTATGGTTTCAGCAACATTTAACATTCATTTTATTTCACGAAACAGTTCTTATATATTCAGTTTTGTTTAGAAATACTATATTTTTCCATGTTTTATGCATTTTCTAACACTCACATGTTTCCAAAAGATCTTAAAGGCAATTTCAATGAAAAGGGACCAGCTGTTAAAAGTGGAAGAAAATTTTGGGTTTTTTTCCTTGAATAGTGAAGGGAGCTGGCTTGATAATCTCATTGTTGAAGTGGTTTTAAAAGGTCTCAGTTTTGCTTGAATTAACTTAAAATCTTTGTTCCCATATTCAGACATTCTCTCAAGTACAGAAATTACCAAGGAAAGATGCCATACCAAAAAAGAAAAAAAAAATCCAATTTTTTTTTTTTTTTTAAATTAAAACCTTCAATTAAACATCTTTGCTTAAACATTTCCTACTGGCAAAGGTACATTTATGGGCTAGATGCATGCAGTGTGGTTATGTTCTTAAAAATGTTAAACCCTCAGCTAGGTTAAAAGTGACTGTTGTCAACAAAAGCTATGTTCTTAAGATTGACACTTCTAAAAACATTGTGCTCATAATTTCCAAAGATGAAGTGACTGTTGTTTGTAACTATTTTGCTCCTTGGTGGGCAATAGGCTCTTAAGCTGTCTCATTTAATGGCCAGAGCAACAAAAATCCCAGAAAGTTATTGTCTCCACTTCAGTGAAATGCACAAAAAGAATTGAATTAATTCTACAAGAAGACTCATACATCTGCTGTGAATTTTCACTTTTGCTGTCATTACTTTTACAGTACCTTTGCCTGGACCCAGAGGCTTGACAATTCAAGATGTTACTCATAGCAGCATGAATGTCCTTTGGGATCCTGCCCCAGGGAAAGTTCGGAAATACATCCTAAGATACAAAATAGCTGATGAAGCTGATGTAAAGGAGGTAAATGACAGGAACATTTTTGGAAGTACTAGAAGACAGTTTTATTTTTTGAGGAGCTAGGTTGCTGGAATAATACTAAAAGTAGTAGTATAAACCACCACTGAGAAGGAAGACCATCAGTACATGTTGATTGCAGTCATGAAATACTGATTTTTTTGAAACTGAATAAGAAGAGATAGATTTCTTTGTGTACTCCCTTCTTCCTCCTCCTCCAGAGAGGAAAAATCCTCAAATGGACTGAAAATTTTCCTGTGCTTTGCTAAGTAGCCATTTCCACTCTCTGTCTGTGTTATCTTGCCAAGTTCTAAGAACAACTTAGTATTAGGACAGGGCTGTGGAATAAAGGTGTGTAAGCCCCTTTGCCCACTGTCAGGACATGTGTGAGCACTGTTAGAGATATTGAGTTATGTTCAGGCTTTTCATAATTGCACTGTTAGGCATGAATCATCTCTTGGGGGATTAAATGTATTTTTTTTAAGGGAACGAGTGTTTTCTGGACACACAGTCAGCATCTTTGTTTCCAAAAGAATGAAGTTGTGAAAGACCCACAAACAGTGCTAGTATCTGAGACAATATGCTTTACAAGGGAGTTAGTAGATCACACTCAATATTCAGGTGTAAATTGAAGGGTAAATGGTTTAATTCTGTGTGGAACACTTTTCTGGTTTTCAGTATAGGAATTTCTGCCATTTAATTAATTGCAGCCAGAAATAGAACAATTTACAGTTCTTAAGTCACTGTTTTTATTCTTAGGTGGAGATTGACAGACTCAAAACCAGCACTACTCTCTCAGACCTTTCTTCCCAAACACTGTATAATGTAAAGGTTGTTGCTGTATATGATGAAGGGGAATCCCTACCAGTAAATGCAGAAGCTGTCACCCGTAAGTTTTCCTATTAGCCATATTTTTGTTTATTTTTGCCTTTTGTTCTATTGAAGTTATGTGTGTTGTCATGTATTACTGGATTTAGGCAGAAATGTAATTTAATTTATCCAATAAATTTTTACTTGCAGTTGTCCCATTATTGGCAATATATGAATCCCTGGCCATCTTAGATGAGTTCAGTGTCTTTTTGTAGTAAATGCTGAGACTGCAGAGAGGTGACAGATCAGCAACAGAAGGAAAATTATTTCTGTTTAGAGGCTGAAAGAGTGTAGGTAGAATTAGTAAGAAAATAAGAGAGCTGAGGAAAGGTTTAGCAAGTCTATGCAGGAATCTAGGAAAGTGAGTAGGAAGCTGGGGCATATGCTAGAGGACTAGTGAGAAATTACACTGCCTCTGATCCAAGAGAGTTTTGTACCAGTCTGTACTTTTACAGACTCATTAAGGTTCCATTTGAGTAATTTCAACATATAGAGGCAAGCAAATTGTGTTACCCTAACAGTAAAAGCTGATTTCCATACAAGAGAGGTGTCAGACTGAAAGGAGAAAGCTGATACCAGGGAAGCCCTCATTGTGATCTGGGCTTATGATTTAAGAGTACAGATAACCAGAAGAGCTAGAAGATAAATTAATTTCTCACTGACCCTCACTCTGATGTGAAAAAAAAAAAAAAAGACAAAAAAAAAAAGACAAAAACCATGCACACGTTCTCTCATTTTTTATTTAATCTGAATTTTTCATTTTGTAGCCTGGTATATTTTAAAATGTTCATAAGATTTTTTTTTACTTGCTTTTGTGGTAGCATTTCCTTTGTAACTAGTTTTGTGTGAATGTGCATGTAAGGAAAAAGAAGAAAGCTACACCAAATAAATAATTATTAGTTTTATTCTCTAGATTTACCTATGAATTCATTTATTCCCATTAGCTATAATATTTTTCCTTCTTAACCTACAGATAACCTCCATGAATTAGTTCTAAATAATTGGTGTAATTCAGTCATGCCTTAGCTTATATAAAGTATGGGAGAAACTCATGCAGGAGATTGACCTCTCTTTGTAGGAATTGATAATTACTCCTTCTAACTCCAAAATGTAAAAGCTAGGTCTTCATCTGTGAGTAGACATGGGAGATGTGTCCTCTACTGAGGTCAGTAGAACTGCATCTTTTTTATCAGGTGATGACCTGGTGACATGACCTTATGAAGGACAATTTGCTTGGTGTAGGTGTGCTGGATTATACTGCAGTATTTTATTGCAGTCATTGGAAACATGGTAACTGAGAGATGAATTTTCTACATAGTCTTCTGAGTTCTTTGACTAATTTCTTGATGAACTATTTATTTGGTAGTTACATTTTGTGCAATACTTTTCCTTTTCTCATAACAGAGCCTGTGCCAGCACCAGTCAATCTCCGAATCACAGATGTAACCACAAATAGTTTTAGAGGAACTTGGGATCATGGAGCTCCAGATGTCTCTCTATACAGAATAACCTGGGGACCCTATGGAAGACCAGAAAAACAGGAGGTAAGAATTGATAGTCACTGTAAGAATTTGTGGGTGATATCTCAGAGGGTGCCTGTAATTAATGGATTAATTAATTAATTAATAGCCTATAACTTGCAAGCCCTTCTGTTGTGCTCAGTGGAAATTCAGTGAGAAGATGAAGACAGTTACAGACAGTTGTGGTGATGTTACTGTGTATTAAAAGTTGTTCAGTTATATCCCACTCTATGTATATTTGGAGTTTTTAATTTTTAATTTTTTTTTTCATTTTTTCCACCAGACTATCTTAAATGGGGATGAGAATAGCTTAGTCTTTGAAAATTTGAATCCAGATACATTATATGATGTCTCAGTTACTGCCATCTATCCTGATGAATCAGAAAGTGATGACCTCATAGGCAGTGAACGAACATGTAAGTAAAGAATTTCTGCACATTGTGTACAAAGTTATTAAATCAGAAGACATTCAAATAAAAGAATTCTGAAAAATCTTTTTACTTTTTTCTAGTACCCTTGGTGCCTATCACCACACAAGGTAAGAATATGAATTTCCAGATATAGTCTTATTAAATGCAGAATGCTCATAGCTATCTTTTTCCAAATTGTGAGGAATGTTGACATGAAAAAGCTGAGATCATTTAATAAATATTATTTTGGATTTGGAAGAATACTTAACACTAGATTACCACATGTTTATTATTTTACTAACATTACAGTTTATCTTTTCTTGTACTTAATACATGCTGCTCTTGGTCAGATATTCATGCAACCCTCAAAGTATGAATGAAGTGTTTTTCTCTGCTTTTTGCTTGAATTACATATTTACTCTTTTCCACATTATATTTCTCAGCCCCAAAAAGTGGCCCACGAAACCTTCAGGTATACAATGCAACTTCACACAGTTTGACTGTGAAGTGGGATCCTGCCAGTGGTCGAGTGCAGAGATACAGGATCATTTACCAGCCTATCAATGGGGATGGCCCTGAACAGTCGGTAAATAATTTTGAAGTGCTAGAGTTATTCAACCTCATATGGTAGTTCTGCAAAGCAATCCATTATAATAATTTATTTTTAAAGCACAACGATGTATATATATTTAACACAATTTAGGTGAAAATGTATATTTATAGTAATTATTCCCACATTTTTCTTTCTCCCCTTTCAAATCCAAGATAGAAGGCTTTTTATTATGGAGCAAAAATAACTTTGGATATAGCCTGGGTTTTTTTTGAAAATCACATAATCTATAGATATAACTAGAATAAATTTACAGTGTGTTGAGGAACAAGTCAATCAGCATGTGAGACTATGAGTCACAGATACATAGATATTACAACAGTCAATAGTATGAACTACCACTTCCATAGTCCATCAGGATGTGCTGCCATCCAGAGAGACCTGGACAGGCTGGAGAAGATGGGCAGGGAGAAATGTAATGCAATTTAACAAGAGCAAGTGCAGAGTCCTTCATCTGGGGAAGAACAACTCCATGTATCAGTACAGGCTGGGGGCTGAGCTGTTGGAGAGCAGCTCTGGAGAAAGAGACCTGGGGGTCCTGGTGACCATGAGCCAACAATGCACCCTTGAAGCCAGGAGGGCCAATGGCATCCTGGGATGCATTAGGAGAAGTGTGGCCAGCAGGGCAAGGGAGGTTCTCCTCCCTCTCTACTCTGTACTGGTGAGACCCCACCTTGAGAACTGTGTCCAGTTTTGGACACCCCAGTTCAAGGACAGAGAGCTACTGGAGAGAGTCCAGTGCAGGGCACCAAGCTGCTGGAGGGAATAGAGATCTCCCTGCTGAGGAGAGGCTGAGAGAGCTGGGGCTCTTTAGCCTGGAGGAGACTGAGGGGGGAGCTCAGCAG
>JAOEGS010016054.1:79253-95645 GCA_025447755.1 Corythornis vintsioides
TATACTTTGCACATCAATTATTTTTTCAACTAAGAATAATTAATCTAAGCTACATTTCAACTTTCGTATTGCCTCTATAACAAAAGGAAAATACATCTATGTGCTTACAGGTCAGTGAGCCCATCTATAACCTGTGTTTACCCAATTGAGTGCTGTCTCTAAGTGTATTTTAGGATGATAGTTTCAATAGTGCATATTAAATAAAATGTATGATTTTCAATTATTGCAGCTGCCAACAAAGTGCTGTCATTCTTTAACAAGGATACAAGAGGAGAGGTTCAAACTGTAACTTTTGATAATGATGAAGTAAAGAAAATATTTTATGGAAGCTTCCATAAGGTAAAGGATTGAAATGATGAATGTTTCTTAAGTGCTGTTATTTGAAACAAAAGACAAGCAAGCAGAAGTCACTGTCAGTTATATCCAGTCTTTCCATAACACCATAAGTTGATATAGGGACTTACAGAGCATGTAAAACAAGATCTCTGAAGTTATAGCTCTTCTTTGAACCAATGTAAGAGATTTATCAAGTATTTATCAAGATTGTGTAAGTGGAGGGACATATGTGAACAGGACTTCCTATCTTGGTTCCTGGCACATGAGAGAGGAAAATCAAAATATATACTGGAAAAAAAACAAAAACCAAAAAACAAAGGAAGCTGTGGTGAGAAAAGATTGGGGGAGGAGTGTAAAGATTTGAAATAATTCAGAGAAGAGGAAGGTAGAGCCACAGAAAGTTAGTATCTACTTATAGAAAAATGTAGGAAAGAAGTTTTGGGAGGTGAATAGCATATTGATTAACATTTGTATGTTAACTGTAATACATGTATGTGCATTTTGTATATATGAATGCATATTGATATATTTTTGGTTTAAATTTACTGGGCCTAAAGTATTTAAAAGCAATGTTAACTAAGGATGCAACAATAATGAGATCATATATTACAGTTATGATTCAGAATTAAGCTTTTTTTGAATTGTCAAAATGTCTACTGAAATTCTTACATATAACTGCATCTGTCTTTAACTGTCATGGGTTTTTTCTTGCTTTTCTAATTTTGTGCACTAAATTATGAAAACCTGATCCTGACAGACTTCCTTAGCATCTCAGAAGTGCTTGACTCAGACTATATGTATCTTTAAAGCACATGAAAAAACCCAACACAAACCCCAACCTTCTTACTGTATTAATTATGTATTTAGGGCAAGAACGTGAGTTGTAATTGCAACATTTTTGGTCAGCTGAAGTACAAATTCTTGTGTTTTTGTTTATCTCCCTTCTGTTGAGCTTAGTTTTCTTCTGATGACTAAATATGGACAGAATATAACATATGTTTTCTTTATGATACCCTCTCTTGTGTGATTAGTGGCTAGCAGCATTCCTCTGAGGATACTGATAAGGGGTTGCCTGTGTCAACTTGCTGAGAGTGGTGGCCACATTGTCAGCCTAGCTCTGCTAAGCTGCAAGTGGGGAAAGCAACTGGTGCCATAATGTTCTGTGACTTAATTGTTTAACACATGGATGATTATGAAAATCACACAGTACTATAAAAGCTATTGGATTCCTCAGAATATGGAAGAAGATACTTTCCCAAAATGCTTCTATGATATATCCAATTATTCTTGGGTTATAATTTCTTTTATTTTTACAGACATGTTTATGTCATTGACTTTGTATCTGTTACTTAGGAGTAGTATTGGATCAATCCTGAATTAGGCAGCCTGTATTGACTTTTGGCTCTTGGCTTTTTTTTTTTTTTCTTCAGCTTCCTTGGCATTTGGCTTTTTGGGATTCTTTTATTTCTTGATAACTTAGTAAGCCAATTAGATTTTAAAGAAATATATTAACCTACTGGAGTGAGAAAAAACTATCAGTAATGGCTAGGGTAGATATTGTTTTGGTATAAAAGTTGAATCATCACCAAGAAGTGCTATTAAGACACAGCACAGCATGTAGCACATCTCATTTTACATATCAGTGTGAGTTGAGACTTCCCTTCTTCAGGTCAGTGGTTTGAAGCTCTCTACATGCTGGACTTCAGCAGTCTGTTTTTAGTGTCTGCTGCTAATTTCATTGCCATTCAGAGTCATATTTTTCCTTGTGGTTTCTCTAAATGTAATAGAGCTGAGCAGAATTATCTGAGCACTTACAGCAAAGTTCTATTTATCAGAGCAAATGGGAAACAACCTGCAAGCCCAGCAATACTAGCAGTTGTGTATAACTGTTTATTACTCTTGCTGGGGTAAATAAAAATCCTGAATTTTGTATTCTTTTCATAGTTGAATACACTCATACATATGTTCTAAGATTCTAAATGATGTACAGGAGTAACAGCCATTTGGAAGTTAATTTAAAGCTCTGACACTATTAATTCTTGCTTATGAAACAATTTCTTAAGAAAAATGTTATTAAGTGTGTCATTCCTCTTCTTTTTTCCCCAGAAGAGAATCAAAAGTTCAGATTTTTATAGAACTGGGGTAACTGGAGTAGACTTGATTTAAAGAGCTTTATTTGGGACTTTTCACCATGTAACTGGGCTGACTCTTCTTGATTCTCCAGGATGATTACTGAGGTTGCTGTGTGAGTCAGGTTGGTAATGAGAGCATCATGGGATTCCTCAGCTCCTGTGCTGGGAAAGCCTTATGTATCAGCCATGTTGATTAGCTCCTAATAAAGCATAGCAGTAGTTTCAGATGGATGAAATAAGGCAAGGAAGATTAACACATTTCAAGAGGTACTTTTGCAAATTCTCCTACCACCCAGTTTCAAAGAAACGACAAATCTTTAGAATGCAAGAAGATGTTTTCCAAAATATCAAACATTTTTGTGGTTTTCATTCGATGACTTACTGGCTCATTCAGTGGAGTGTGCTCAGCTACACCTAACTGTGCAGGGAAATTTACTTTGGCACACTTGAACACTGTGCAGCATAGCTATGGTGAAAGCTGTTGAACCTGGCAAGTCCCATAGGAAAAATCCTGACTGCCTGAGACAGTCATTAAATTTATAACTGAATGTCTTGGAGAGACAGATGACTTCTTTTTTTTTCTTATTCTTACCATGCTAGATTTCCTTTCAGATTGCAGTTCTGCAGTAGCTAGCTCCAGGAAATTTGTTAATGAGTGAATGCCTGTCTGCTGATGTACAGATGGGATAATAGTTTGCTTAGCTTATTGATGTGGTTTATTTAGCAGTAGATCAGAACACCATCAAACTTTATCTTCGACAGGGTCTGGAGAGAAAGATTAATGTATGTTTTCTTTCTTAAAACCTCAGTTCTTTCTGGCACTGGAATGGTCAGAAGTGATTCTTTATGTTGGAGTGTTAGAGGTTGGAGAGAATGTTTCTGTTACAGTTTTGTTGAAAACAAAATGTAGGAGAATTGAATACAGAGATGTTTTAACTACTAGGTGCTAGATTCCTACTTCTGGTAGATTTATGCTGTCATGAGATTGAGGCTGGAGTTCAGAGGTGGTGTTAAATCAGCTGTTAGCTGAGTCAGTGATTTGGGGAGCTCTGATTATTTTTAATTGCCAGGATCACTTCTTTGGACAGATGGGCAATGTTCAGTCATTGCTGTTTGAACATTTTCAAATTGATTGTCTCATGCAGCATTTGCATGTTCATCTCTCCTAAATTCTGTGTGCAAATGAAAATGCAGTCATATGTGTTTGCTATGCAGATGTAATTTACTTTATTTAAATTGTGACAAATACTTAACATTCCAGTAGAAGGACTTGCATGTTAATTATCTTTCAGAATTAGTAAATTGCATCTGTGATGAGTTTAAGCTGTGTGATGCATTACTTAACCTCTAAAATTTAGTCATATAATCAAATGACTGAGTATATGATATATAAATAATAATTAACTTCAAGTTTTGACATGGTGCTTATTTAATTTTGTGGACAGTTTGGTAAGTAATACTAAACTATGCTTTGGACATAGCTTTTCTTATTTTTTTTTTATTTGGCAAGTGAACAATGCTGGGTATGTTAATTAAAAACCACTTCTGTACACAGCACTGAGAATTAAGCTGTGATGTCAACTGAATTTCAGATGACAAAAAATGAGAGCAGTTTCAAAAGTCTTAACTCCAATTATATAAAGCATAAGCACATAATGTTTAAAGACTTCTAGATAAGCTATGCTGATGCCCTGGTGACAACTCCACATGGGAAAATATTTAATATGGAAAAAAAGACCATATTCTCAGGGGATTGTTCAGGCACTTGTTGACTCAGGACATTTAAGGGAAGATCTGTTTCAGCTTTATGCCAATTTTTCTAAGCAGTCATTAAACAGCAATATGTTTCTGATGGGTCATGTGCTGTGATAATAGAAGCTTCAAAACATAATTACGTGCTTCAAGGATTCTTTACTGCTGATCTTACTGATGGTATTTTAACAATTCTATATATATTCTAATATATAAAATATGTGCAGTATGGTAAGGTACATAAATGGACTGAAACATTTCTGTGGCCTAAGATGTTCTTCCATCAACTGTATATTAGATTGACTGAGATGTCAAACCCTTGTTTTTTCTTGGAGACTCTTGAGTGTCTTCTGTTTTCATAGAAATGTAGAAACATTCCTGCATAACTCTTGCCATATGTACTATAAATTTTTGGAAAGGTGACTTTTTTGTTCTTTTGTTTAAGGTTTGCTGTGTTTCCCCTAAACACTTAATTCTTTTCTCCTGGTAAACATACTCTCCCTTTGTCACAGTAATTCTTCTCTCTCTTCTGTTTCCCTTATTTTAAAAATTAATGTCTTCCTCTTCTTCCCTGTTTCCCCTTATTTTGACATATGCTTTGTAGCCAGATTCCTCTCATGGAAATTTCTCTTTTGCATCTTCCATTATTTTGTCTTTTTCTGGGCAGGCTTCTCTGCTTCCTTCCTGTATCTCAATGCAAGTAATGCCTCTGGTTGAGTCATCTGTGGAAACTGAACCCTGAATCTTTGGATGTGAAACAATCTACTCTCTGAACTACACACTCTTATTAGCCAGTAGGCAGTCACAGACTAATAACCCTCTTGTGTGGTCCCAGCCATCAGAAGAGGACAAGAAGAGCTTATGTTCACTTCCTCTCAAAATGTCTTTTTATTTTGTACTTTTATGCCATTTTAAAGCAATTTTCAGTCAAAATTTTAAAATTGGATCTTGTAGTACTTCTTAGCTGTGCTTTTATACTCATCTTGCTGACCTTCAACACATTTTAAAGAGGTTACTAATGTCATAGACTTTCCCTGACTTGGAATTTTTTTCACTAGTTGAAAGTAAACCATGATGACTAGGAAGAAAATTTAAAGCAGTATTCCCTAAATAGTGAAATACTGTTGAAGCAGGTGGGCTTTTTCTAAATATTACATGAAATTTTTTTCAGGTCCATATTGTTGTAACTTCATCAAATGTGAAGATTTACATTGACTGCAGTGAAATACTGGAAAAACCAATTAAGGAGGCTGGGAACATCACAACTGATGGCTATGAAATACTTGGGAAACTTCTGAAAGGTGACCGGAGATCAGCAACAGTAAGCAATAAATGTTAATCCATTCATTAGTGTAAACCCTTGACATTTTCTGAGGAAAGAGATTAGAGATTAAGAATTGCTAAAAAACTGGTATTGCATGCAAAGCTTTCAAGTGTCTGTACTTCAAGGCCTGGTTTATTTACATGAGAACATTGGTCTTGATAGCTTTCCATTGTAACAGAATTGCAAGGACAAAAGTCTACTAGCTGAAAGTTGCAGTCAGGTAAATTAAAACAAGTTCTTGTGTGTGAGGCTTGTGGATTGTTTTGTTTGTTTGTTTGTTTTCTTTTGGTTTTGTGTTTGTTGTTTGATACTTTTTTTTGTTTGGTTTGTGTTGTTTTTTAATTGGGAAAGCAGTTAGTCATTGGAAGCATTTACTGTGGTTTCTCTATCATGGGAAATCTTTAAATGAAGATTTATATGTTGTCCTAACAGACATTCTCTAATTAACAGGTTTTAATTCTGGCAACTCCTATGGTCTGTTTTGTACTGGGTGATTAGAGTAATTCACACTGGCTTTATAATGTCAACCTATAAAGAGTGGCTCCTGCTACAAAGGGCACATGAATTATCTCAATGGGTTAACTCTATGGTATCAATGCTATTACCTGGGATTTGGATTAAAAGATCTAAAATTGCAATCTGACCCATGTGTGGAAACCCCAACACCTGAAGAAGATTTTTGATGCTCACGACCAAATGTTTGGTTGTATGTATTGAACTACAGGATCATAGCTGTTGGGATGATAAAAAAAAGTCAGGAAACTGCTTACTAGACAGTTTAATTAATCCCTAATTCTGCCTTTCTGCAGAACTTTTCCATGCTAATGTCAGTGGAAGCTTCATATATGAATGTGAATTAATTTATGACCCAAGGACTGCAGTTCTTAGAGCTGGTCCAAATGTTTTTCAGACATATTTCATGGTGAAGTGCACAGGCACTCAGGCACTCAGCCGATGTAGTTAATCTGTTTTATTAATTAAATATTGCAAAATATTTCTTGAGTCACTTCATTTAGTTACCTTTTGCCCAGAACATCAGTGCTTGAAGTCTTTGTAGCTTTACATAGGCTTGGTTTTAAATTTTGTATTATTTTAAAATAATTTTTCCATCAGTGTCAAAAAAAGAACGGAAACTATGAATTTTAACTACATTAGAAATAAATTGTTTGAGGAGTCATTTTGAATTATAATGTCAGTAGATTTCATAAATAACATCTGTATTATCTTTCAAGATTCCTCTTTCTTTTTACAGTTAGAAATCCAGAATTTTGACATTGTGTGCAGTCCAGTTTGGACTAGCAGAGACAGATGCTGTGATCTTCCTTCTATGGTAAGTAGAAATGAACCAGAACTACTCAGAAAGTCATTATTAATAGTATATTTAACAGTATCAATATTAACCTGGTATTGTTTGTGCCAACAACACATCTAACTCAGAGTTGTCAGAGCAGTGAGTGAACAGCACTGCATTTCAAATTTTGTCACATGCTAGAGTGAGCAACTTGGGAATGGACAGTGAAAAAATGTCAGTTATTTCAGTAGTATTTAAGATGCTAGGTATTATTAATGGAATAGCTGTGCTATTTTTTATTTAATCTGTTCTTAGATTAGCAGTCAAAAAGTAACTGGTTTATTCTTTGTCAGTGCAAGATGGTCGTCTAGTGGATATAAATATTAGAACAAAAGAAATTTCATATGTATTTGATTTTGACTGTGCCTCTATTGTTAGTGTCTTGTATATCTCGGAGCAAAAATTTGCTAAAAATACGAAAGGTCTTGTAGAAACATTTGGAAATGACAAGCTGTGAGTTTTATTTGTACTCAAAAGCAGAACAATAGAGAATCTTGCTATTATTGTTTTAGAAAATTATGATGACATCAAGTACTTGTCTTTAAAAGGACAGTAATAGTTGTAATTGAATTTTCAGAGAGATGAAGCAAAATGCCCAGCTCTTCCAAATGCTTGTACCTGTACTCAAGACAGTGTGGGACCTCCAGGACCCCCTGGACCAGCTGTAAGGAACTATTTGCAATAGACATCTTTTCTGATTTTTAAATTTATATAAGTATTTTTATGTTGATCTGTGGCTTTGTGAAACAAAGATCAGTCAGAGAGATAGTTTCTAACAACACGTCCATGACATCATGTTAACCTGTTCCCATTTCATCTTAGTTTAAAACACAGTTGTGAAGCTCCTACCATCCATACTTGTTTATAGAGTAATCCTTTTCCCATATTTCCAGTGTGACCACAGTGAACAGCTCCTCATTGTTTCATAGGTTGAAAGAATCTGGCCCAATCTCAGCTGTCTTGCCCTTCATGTAAAAAATATTTTTAATGGACTGTGCAAATATTTTTCCTAAATACAGAGTCAGGATTTCAATCCAAGGATAGATTCTTTACTCTGTTACTGTGACAGGGAAATAAATTAGCTACTTTGTTTATTTATTTATTTATTTATTTAAGTGGAGAGTTAATAACCTGTGGAATGGATATGCTCCTAATAATTGCTTTGAATATAAGAGAGCCTAGCAGTCCTACTTTGAAAGTACCAAAAATGCAGCATGAGGAATCTGAAGCCCAGTGAGGTTATCTGGAAGCCTAATTGGAGACATATCCAGAGATTGTGATGAATTTAAATTGAAGTTTTTATCTGTAGAGACCAAGATTACAATAATTTTTAATGGCCTGAACTGGCAAAGCTGAAGCTGATGTGGTTTACCTGAGCTTCTGATGCATCTTTCATTCTAGTATTCTTTTTAGCAGTGTGATCTGTACACTTTAGAACCTTGAGCTTTTACATAAGTGTTTGATAAAGAAGATGCATAACTCACACCAGTGTGATGTACCTTTGCTTTCCCTGTATGAAATATATTTTATTTCCAAATGTTCAATTTAGGGTGGCCCAGGTGCTAAAGGTCCCAGAGGTGAAAGGGGTTTGACTGGATCATCAGTAAGTACTGTTTGGAATATATCTATAGTGTTGCTACATGCTTAACTGTATGAAAATTTGTATGCTTAGTTCTATGCTGAGCCAAGAATAGAGATTAAAAATTCACTTGGAAATATGCCTACATGTTGTTTATGTGCAGCCTACCTATTTGAGACTATATATACACAACCTATATATGTAACCTCAAAAAATTGACTGCACATAAGAAAACTAGAATACATGCATCAGGTTGTATTAATATACACTTTGCAGCATTATTGTCCTTTTTTTTCTATATGGAGAAGCCAGCTATACTTCCACTAACACTGCCAGAAGGCATGCATTGGCCTGAGACTGCCAGCATGAATCAGAGAACAGCTGATGAAAGGCTGTGCCACTTGAATGTTTCCAGAGTTGCTCTGAAGTATTAAATATAACTCCAGGCTTCTGACTTTTAAGAGTCTAACCCGAAGGATTTTGCAGTTACAGCTAAGAAGGAGTCGTCATTCACAATCTTGTTTTCTTTTTCTACTTTAAGGGGCCACCTGGTCCTCGTGGAGAGACGGGGCCTCCTGGCCCTCAAGGGCCCCCAGGTCCACAGGGCCCCAACGGGCTGTCGATCCCGGGGGAGCCGGTGAGTGACCGCGCTGAGCGCCAGGGGCAACGCCTGTGCACCAACATGGGGTTGGTGGTCTTGGGAAGAGGGTGGCAGCTTTGCCCTAATGCTCATTTTTGCCTCAATGCATAATGTTATGAAACAAGTGACTTTCTGAAATGTCTCTTTCAATACAAGAGCAGTATTCTGTCTTGAATGTTGAGTGTGCTTATGGGATTCCCGTGAAGGGACAGAGGGTGAATGGTGTAATGTCCATTGTGCTGCTCCATTTTCAGTCTTACAGCTTTTCTGTAGAGTTGCTAGGCCTTCAAGTTGTAGGATTACAAATTATGTGGTGCAGGAAAACTAAACATGCAGTATCACTCTGCAGGCTTTCTTACATATTTACATGTCCAACTTCTATGTTCGGAGATTAAACCAATAGCTGAGAGTTCAGGGAGGCAATGGGTGCCTAGATCTAGGCACACAAACCAGTCCTTCATTCCTAGAGAGCTTTCTTGGCAACAGCACACATATTTTAGTGGACTGCTTCTGATTTCATTTAAATGCCTTCAAAGCCAGAGTCACTATTAACACTGATGAAGTTTCACCAGATTGGGTTTTTTTGTTTGTTTGTTTGTTTTTTTAATAAGTAATCACATGAAAATCAGGAATCTAATTTTTATGTTTCCTGTTCAAGATTAGCTCGAATTTTAATATTATCAAGAGCTTTTTTTGCATGAAGTCTTTGATTAAAATATAAATGTTATGGGAAAAAAAAAGGAGAATTGGTTTCTGATTGCATATTATCTCATTTTGCATTTGAAGTCTTACCTTAGTCTATAATGTAATTTGGGAAATGGAACAAAAGGCAGACAGGAGGTATACCTTGCATTTTGTAAAGATAAAGTAGAAAGATCTTGTTAATCACTGTAGATGCTTTTCAGTTTTTTGTCATATACCGAGAGGATAAACTTCATCAAATGATCTAGAGGTCCCAAACAGCAAGAAAGGGTAAACTCATTCCTTTTACATATGGAATACAATAAATACATTTACTTGTTACATTCAGTTTAAAAACCTCTGAAGAATGAAAACCAATATTCACTATTGGTGTAATTTTTTACTAGTTAAGGGTAAGTTAGAGCATCATTTTGGAGTAATATATGTCATTTTTCAAATTAATTTAAATTCACATTAGAAAGTTATATTTACAAATTGTATGATTATTTGTGTCATCAACAGTTTCTACTAGTGGATTATCATGCAAGCCACTGTGGAAAATAAATATTATACTGTCAAATTTAGCTTATGTGGGTTTAAACCCTGTGTTTATACCATAGTGCTGTACTGCATATAGAATTACAGCTAGTTGTGAAAGGCAGTGCTTGCTTCTTTATGTATTCCTACAACTTGTGTCCTGGAAATGTGTAATGTCTTTTAGACCATGGATTAGAGAAAAGTGATGCTTTAAAAAGACCAAGCTTTCCAGCTCCATTGAATGGAGCAGCTCCATTCTCAGTTAAGAAAGATAAGGGAGGTGGTGGAAAACATGTAACCCTTCCCTGCTTTTCTGATTGTGAAGACATTGGTATCAGTCTCTTACTGCAAAATCTCTTCCTTATGAAAATATATGCCCCCTTCAAATGTCTGCTTCCCTGGGTTTTAAATAAAATGTCAATCAGACATCCTGCATTTACAAATGTTTGTGAGAATATCAGTATTGCTTCTGTTGAGTTATATGTAGTTTGATTTATTCCTTAACACACAATTAGCTTACGGATTCCTTAAATTAGGTTTCTTGCAGGAAATATTTTGTGTCCATTTACAGGAAGGATTTTGGTTGCTGATCTGGTTTGTAATTCAGAATATCTATCCATCATTTATGAAAATTATAGGGTCGCCAAGGAATGAAAGGTGACGCTGGCCAGCCCGGACTGCCAGGGAGATCGGTAAGTCACAGAATCACAGAGTTCTTTGGGTTGATGGGGACCTTAAAGATCACCTAGTTCCAGCCCCCTTGCCATGGAAGGGACACCTCCTACTAGACTAGGTTCCTCAAGACACCATCCAACCTGAATTGGAACAACTCCAGTGATGGAGCATTCAGAACTTCCATGGGCAACCTGTTCCACTGTCTCATCACCTTCAGGGGGAATTATTTCCTTTTTATTTCCAATTTAAATCTACCTCCTTCCAATTTCTAACCATTACCCCTCATCACTACAGGCCTTTGTAAAAAGTCTCTCCCCAGCTTTCTTGTAGGCCCCCTTTAGCTGACACATAGACAAGATGATGTCATGGTACACTATTCCTGATGCAGGTTGGCTGCTGAACAGCTGTCTGACATCACTGGGAGTTATGGACTGTTCTCATACCTTCCTAAGCAATAGTTTTGGAGAGTTAAGTATCTTACACTTAGGAATGTGAAATGTAGGAAATGGTAAGCCATTCAACACGACAAGAGTGAAAGAACATCTGTACTGAGTCAAGCCAAATGTCCATCTGGAGAGCTGTGAATGTACAGGGACAGACCATTGGATTAGCAAAAGTAAACTGGTAACTGCCTAGGAAGGTCTCTCAACTTCTGACCACCTTCAATTAAATGTCTTCCTAAAGTAAAGGTTGCAGAACCTTTGCTGAACCCCTCTTCATCCATGCTGTGTAATTGCTTTTTACTTTGGGAATTTAAAAGGTCTTGGGACATGTATTCTATCTGAAAGAAAGGAATATTAAATTTCACTTATTTGCAGGTTTCTTTATTGTAAACTAGGATTAGGATTTGAGAAGAACAAACAAGGTGTTTTTTGGATAATCAGCCAGATTTAGATAAGTGATCTGCACATGTAGTGACCTAACTAATATTCTTTGGCTACTATATTGTCTTTTTTTTTTTTTTTTTTTTTACTGGGATATAATTACTATATTGGAGATACTTAAATGGTGTGGGTTTAGTTGCATTAGTTTCATATATCAGATAAGGTCAGTCATGGACCAAGGGCCTTGTATTCTTTACTTCTTTTATTAGTCCTTATAACACTAAGTAATATTATGTTTAGGGAACACTATAAGGAAATGGAAATAGAAAGTAGAGTGAGGGTTAACATTTTTGTATTGTGTATGTGAAAGAAAAGGGTTCTCCTCAAGGTTTGTTTTATTTTTGTAAATGCCAAGAAGCAACACTGGAGACAGTGAAACATTTAAATTTGTGCATGTATGGAATTATTAGCATAGCAGTGATATCTGTTCTGTTCCTTTCCCCTAGGGAACCCCAGGTTTACCTGGTCCACCTGGCCCAGTAGGACCTCCAGGAGAAAGGGTAAGGTTTCATAATTTTGTCTTCTGAAAAGCCCAAGTAATGTTTTTTGTGTGTGTTTTGTTATTTTTTTCCCCCTTTACCATATCGTTACATTTTCAAATGCTTTTGAATATTCAATCCAATCTGGAAAGGTGAAAGTGGAAGGACTAGGATTTTCTCAGCTGCCTGCATCCACAGAGCAGTATGTGCACTGAGCAGGTCTCTCCTGGGGCACACAGCCCTTCTGTTTTCCACACACCATTGCTGCTGGAGGGAATCCCTTTGAAACTTTGCTCATCTCTATGTCTGGGAGATCTCATACCTGTAAAGAATCTGTTTGTGACATTCTTACTGGGACAGTCAGATTGGCTTCTTAACCTTTGACTATCTGGAGCTAAGAAGTTTTCTTTGGATGGTGGATCCTGAAATGTCTCCATAATGCAGGTCATAAATACAGATATTTCAATGTGGAAATTCTTCCCATTCTTCTAATTTGGGGTCAGTGAAACAAATATCTTTTGTCCTGACAGTGGCATATCACCTTTGAGATCACTAAAGCATGACTTACCTTCACAGTCAAAATTAGTAGGTCATATATGCATTTATAATTATCTCAATAGCCAGAAATTAAAGCAGATCATCATGTGGTAGCCAGTTCCCAAAGGATGTACCACTGGATTAGTGGCCATTAGTGGGCCATGGCCCATCAGTGTTAGTTTGTGAATGTTATGTTGTATTATTGAAATGGGATTTCTCTGCATCAGTTCTTGCATAGGAAGTATCTGGGAAGAAGGTTGTTCTTCATTTAAATAGAAACCTTGGATATTCCAGCTAATATGTGAGAGAAAGGCAAAAAGGGAGATCTTGCTCCTCTGGGGTAGAACAATGATTCATTTTCTTAAAAATATTGAGAAAAACTCATTCCATCTTCAGTTAATCATCAGCAGCTGAACATCTAAACTGCCCAAATCTCATTGTCCCATAGCCTTTTCCAGCATTAGTCCTGATTTTTATAACTTCCATTGTGGATAGGTTTTCAAATGCATACTAGTAGTAATCAGGAGTATTGCAATTACATCATTTTAAAGATCATTTTAATCAGGCTACAATCTCAAATCAATCTCTAATCATACTCTTGCTTTTGACTAGGGTTTCACAGGAAAAGATGGTCCCACAGGTCCCAGAGGCCCACCAGGACCAGCAGTAAGTATGATTTTGTCTTTGATATGCACTGAGAGACATGAGCCAAGACAGAGTCACACTGACATTTCCACTTTCTGTCAAATGTGAAATGGATCCTGTGTTTAGTATCCTAAATGGATCTAGGAAACTCTTAGTAAAAGGTGAGCAGATGGTTGTGCAAAGTATGTACTCACAAGATTTTATAAGTGTGGGTTTTGAAACTGATTTATCCAAGCAGGGAGAAAATCTCCAGTATGGTATCTTTAGATGCATGGTCTCTAAAGCCATGAGCCTTAGATGCATAGCTAGGTCTACTGAAACAGTCAGCTTAGTACTTTTAGTCTGTTGAAAAATCCACTGTTAAGACAAGTTTTTCTTGACAAGGGTATTTGAGGATTAGTTTTTGCTTAAAAAACCTGATTTGTTGTGTTTTGTGGGACCATGTTAGAAAAGGTTGTTAGAGAAAAAACATTATGCTGGATTAGACAGCCTGAGATAGACAGGTTGTTTCAGCTCCATGTTACTAGGTGCAACCAGTAGTGAAGATGTATTCCTAGTAGGCATATACATCCAGAGCACACACTGCACCATGTGTATTTACACAGACAGGAGCTGCTGGATCAGGGTGCTATTTAGGCTGCTCCTGCTTCCCCCAGGTTGTAATTCTTGTACTCCTTTGTGGGTGTGCAAATGAGCTTTTATCACATAACCTAACACTGGTCTTTTATTTGTTCATATTTATCTAGTATCACTAGAATTACTTTTATGGACTTCTTCTTGTGGACTTTTATATGGATCTTAGACCTGCTAAATGAAGTTACAAACCAGACTGTCTTGTAGTCCTTTAGGAATCTCTCATTAAGAGCAATACCATGACCATATAGATATTCTTTATATCTTCAGATTTAAATGCCAGTTAAACAGTGGTATCTAGAATGACACAATTCCATGAAGATACAAACCTTTTTTTACAGCAGAAGATTTTGAAGCCTGATATGTATCTAAAAGAAAAAAAAAAAACAACTGATAAGAGACATTTTCACTATTGCTTTGCACATTTCTTATTAGCACTTAGGCCATTGTGGATTTCCACAATTCACTTTATATATCTTCTGCTGTAGGGTGCCCCAGGAGTTCCAGGAGTTGCTGGCCCAAGTGGAAAACCAGGGAAGCCAGGAGATCGTGGGACACCAGTAAGATAATGATACCCTTTACAGTATCAAATTTAAAATTACAGTGTTGATGAATATGAGACTTCTCTTTGTTTTAAATACTTGTCTTGCACTTATGACAGTGGTTAATACAATGGTGCTGACCTAAGACCACAAGCCTTTTTTTCAAACAGTTTTATGTTTACAGTGTGCTATTTTGCTGAGTTTAATAGTTGGGGATGGAAATTGTGGTCTCTGGTTTCCACTAAAAAAGATTCTGAGCTATTATGTGCCAAGACATATATTCCTCAACTGCATAAGCATGAAGAACTAGGTCAGCAAAATGTCTGGAAAGTCTTTGTATATATCTGTGTGTGTAGTAAAAAGGTGATGCACTGCTGAAGGTGAACATGTTTTCTTAATGTTACATAATCACTTCTGGTTTGCAAACAATTTGTGCTTTTTACAGTGTGATTTCATTCTTTCTGTGTGTTTTATTCAGACCTTTAAAGTGCATCTTGAATTGGGAGAAAGAACAGAAGGTTCTGCCTCCCACTGACAGTTTCAGGAGAAAATGGAATTAATTGGATTCATTCTAAGAAATTATGCTTGAGTCAGGAGTGGAGACAACAACTGAAATGAGAAGCCTTGTGCTGCTTGCCCTTCATGTCTGACAATCAGACAGAATTTTCCATCCTGCTTTAATGTCATTGTGTGTCTGGCAGCTGGATAATTTGGAAGAATATATAGTGGCCTGGGTAGCTTGATGGTTATGAAGTGGAAGTTCCCAGGAGCACCTGGAGGCTTGGTGATTTTCTCATACTCATGTTGAATTCAGTCTGCATTTGCCAGCCCCTAAATCCCCTTCCTTCTGGCAGCAGAGGACACTGAGTGTCTTCAGAATGCACTGAGGCTGCCCTGCCTATGGTCATACATTGCTAGGGTGATATTCCTGCCACGTTGCATGCTTAAGATACAGCTGGGCCACAAAGGTGCTGTGCTTTGCTCACAAATGAGTTTCAAACTACCAGGGGTGTCTGATTTTTCCTTCACCTGGGACACTGGATAGATAACCCAGTCCAGCAGCAAAGACCTTATGCAGGTAAATGAAGTGCATAGAAGGAAATTTGGCTGCAAACCCAGTTTCAGTGCTTTTTGCAAAGCAAGGCAGTCAACTCCTGTTCAAGCACCACATGTAAGTTCTTCTACACTCTAATCTTAACAGTTCCTTTCAGTTAGAATTAATTTTTTTGCACTTCCTTGTAGAAAGATGCTGTGCACGATATTTATCATTTCTTATGTTTCTAGAACAGATCCCAGCAGGAATTCTGGCTTGCACTTTACACAGATGTTTTATCAGGCTCTTGGTAGACAGAATTTCAAGGCTTTCCTTTGTGTCCAGTGTTAGAATTGCCAAAGGTGCAGCTTGATGGCCAAATGCAACTTGAGTGTAATGAATTATACATAGTTCAGACAATCCTGATTTTATACCTCCTTGTCCTGGAGAAAGATAATGGTTTCACATTGACTGGTAAGTACAAGGAGTAAATAGTTTTCAACCAGATCTAGTCATTTTTTTCTTCTACCTGAACAATCTGTATTGCTGCTGGTACTAAGCAGCACAAGTCAGGTGAAAGACCCCTACAAAGCAAGGAAAGTAACCCCCCCAGGCAAAAGATACACAGTTAA
>JAOEGS010016054.1:95745-108827 GCA_025447755.1 Corythornis vintsioides
AATAAATAAACATTTTAAATATTTATAAATTATTTAAGTATAAATAATAAATAAAAGTTGCTAATTATAAGGAGCCTTGATGTTGGGAAGACTTTACCAGTGAATGCAGTAAACTGGAGCTCTTTCCTGATGTGTTAATGTCAGTCACTAATGTACTAAGCTGAGGCAGATCACACCATGAATGTGTGCCTATAATATTTTTCTACCTCAACATGTACTTCTACTAGACCAAGTGGATACTTGAAATGTAACTGAATTTTCATGGAAATAGGAAATGTGACTTTTCAATCTGCTTATAAGCACTTCTGAGAGAAACTTAGGTGTCTTTTCAGTGGAGTAACAGAATGACCAAATAAGGCACTGTAAGAACACAAGTGAGTCAGTAATCTGTTGAGAATTAAGCACTGGCTATCCCAGGGGAGACTAAAATATCTGTCCTCTGTCTAGTCAAACAGACACCAAGAATTTGGTATTGTTCCATACACATATCACAGGGTAACAAGCAGCAAGGCTCAGAAAGAGCCATTGAGCTAAAAGAGAATATTGGCTCAGGAAGAAAGGGATATGATTTCTGTGAACAAACATAGGAGATCTTGGACTTATCAGAGAAGAAATTTGTGTTACTGTTGTTTTATAGGTGTGGAGTGAAAATGGCAATGGATAGGTAGGCAGACTAAGTTGTCTTAAGGTAGATAGTCTGGCTTATACAGCAGACTCTGACAACAAGGCCTGACTTTGTTGATGGGAAAGGTTCCCACAGAACAGTGCAATGCATGAATGTTTTATATATAAGGTGCTATTGGACTGTTGCCTCCTGCACCAAAGAGTGTGAAAAGCTTTAGAGGGTGATCTTGAGCACATGAGGAGGATGTTGTGACAGAAATGCAGTTTTTGGTATTTCCCATTCTCTGCTGTGATGTTCACTGATCCTTGCATCCATCTGTGCAGACATCCTAGAATAAGTCTCTTTGCTTTAGGAGCAGCAAACTGGAGGTTCTTGTGGGACCAAACATTCTTTGGGGGAAAACAATTGAGTATATTATCTTTCACAGTAAAAATAGCAACACTTCCTTTGTTTTGTTCTCCTTCAGCCATAGAACTTTGCTGCAGCCCCAGCCTTTATTCCACAGCTCAGAAAAATCCCACAAGCAGCATAAACTAGCTTTTCCTCACACTGACCCCAAGTGACTCCCTCATTGCAGGATCTCAGCAAACCAGAATGTCAGCAGCAGCTGCTGCTTCTCAAAATGCTGGCAAGCAGTTGGCTAAGTTGCATTTTTTTTGTCTATTAAAAGAAAATAAACCAAAATTTCAGAAGAATATAACCAAGCGGGAGGAAGACACAAATAGCAACTTGGTAATTGCAGTTGTAATTAGTTTTTTAAAATCATATTTCAAAAATATTCAGTTGGAAAATGAACTTTGTTGTGAACACAGCCAGTCAGACTCTGATCTTCAAATTTAAAAATTAGTTTAGAATAGCCTATAGGTTTCCCATCATGAGACTGAATCAGTTGATCTTCTCAAGATCACAAATTGAAGACTGAGGCTTATTTGATTTTAATGAATTGTAAAATTGGCTGTATTGCTTATAATTAAGGAATGTCCTTAATGATAAAGTGCCTTAGCACTTTTCTAGTGGGAGACTTTTGCTAGCAGTGTTGTGCTTTTTACCAGAGCACCTTCCTGTTTTACCAACATGGCTTGTGGCTGAGGACTGCCTGAAGAACTTTTCTTAACCATCAGCATAAATATTTCCAGAAACTGCATATAGCATTTGAACATTTTAACTTTGCTTCTTTTTTTTTATTCCTCTTTGGTGTAATGTTCTGGTAGATGACTGTTCTAGCAAGTAAATTCAATGATATATGGCATTTTAAGTAATTATTAGAATCTTGCTGGCATAGCAGACCAGAAATCTGCTTTCTAATGCTTGCACTTACCTAGTGAATAAACAAGATGATGTATTACATTATTTGCTTCCAGTCAAAACAACACAAGGTTGTACTATGAAAGCTTTAGAAAGAGTGAGAACACAATGAGCAGGTTTTATATTATAAATATATAGTCAGCCAATAATTTCAAATTATTATGCTTTCATAAAACACTAAAAATTGCCAAGTTTCAAAGAGAACTTTGTATTTCTCCCAGATTTTCCTTGGTGGACTTGTGGGTGCTGTAGGAATGTTATGAACAGCAGCTGCAGCCCACACTTAGCCTTGGCCTTCCTAATGCTGGCTTCTTAAAGAACTGCCATGAAGATTAAAAACCATACAATATCTGTAAAGCTGTGACAAGGGCCATGCAGAGCAGCTGACCAAGGGAGCCTTTCACCTTTGGAATGCCCTGTGTTCAAATAGGAATTTGAGCTACAAGTGAAAATCTGTTTGACCTCTTGCCAGCCCCTTTTAACAGAACTAACAAAGCTCCTGTGCTCTTTGGACACATTCTGTTGGATAAATTGATGGTAGATTTTTAGAAGGATTCAACTGTGTTCTGCATACTGAAGTCACCTGTAGAACTCACAGTGAGCAGGAGCCATAATTTCAGCCAAAATTCTGTTTTTATTGCCCTGCAGTTTGACACACTTGTCATTTGTCACAGAGCACTGGAAGGATTATTCATGTTGGCTTTCTAAGCAGGTCTTGCAGTAAATGAAGTTTTGTTTCATTTTTTTTGAAATTGAACAAATTTTTATGGCAAAGTTTTAGAAATTTGCCTATATTTCTATTGAATTTTGATGCAAAAAATACATGTGTAGTTTTAAAATACTTTAAAATACAGGTTTTTAGATTTTTCCAATTATGACCAAGTTGCTAAAACAAATATCTGTGAATCTATTTTTCTACTTTAAACAGGCATCTGCAGTTTTTTCTGGAGCCAGAATCATGTCAAATAGACTGAATCAAGTTATAAACATCCTTCTGAGATCATTGCTGTCTATTTTGAAAGTCTTTGACAATCCATCATACCAAGCATTGTAATTACATTTTCTTTGGAAAGTCTGCTTGCTCTCTCTCCATGCTTTTATTCTCACTGCTAGTAGTTGAAAGCAAGCATAAGGTTAAAATCTCAAGAAGTTTTGTGAGAGGTGTACACATGGATTTTGCTTCACAGAATGGCAGGGGTTAGAAGGAACCACTGGAGATCATCAAGTCCAACCCCTCAGCCAAAGCTGGCTCACCTAGGGCAGACAAGAATGGATGTCCAGGTGGGATTGGGAAGCCTCCAGAGAAGGAAAGTTCACAACCTCTGTGGGCAGCCTGCTCCTGGGCTCCATCACCCTCATGGTGAAGAAGTTTTCCCTTGAGGTAGAACTTGCTGTTCTCCAGTTTGTGTCCATTGCCCCTCATCCTACCATAGAGCCACACTGGGAAGAGACTGGTCCCTTCCACTTGACACCCACCCTTCAAGTATTAGTAAACACTAATAACATTCCCTCCCTCTCATTCTTCTCCAGGCTAAACACTTCCAGGCCTCTCAGCCTTTCCTTATAAGTGTTGCAGCCCCTTAACCATCCTCATAGGTCTCCACTGGACTCTCTCTAGCATTTCACTGTCTCAATTGAACTGGGGAGCCCAGAACTGGACACAATACTCCAGTTGGGGTCTCACCAGTGAAGAGTAGAGAGGGAGAAGAACCTCCCTTGCACTGCTAGACACACTCTTCTGTATGCACCCAACGTTTACAGAGTAGATTGTTCACACTTATCTCTACTTTGGCAATTAAAAACATCTTTACTGATATTTTATCAACCATAGACACATAAATATATAAAAATTAGGATCAGTACTTTGGTTGGTTTCTTACATAGTATTCTTGAAAACCAAAAGGCTACAGCTGCTAGGGTATTCAAAGGAAATTGTTGTTAGACAAAAGCTAGCTCTTGGCAAACATCAATCATTATAAAACAGCTCAAGCTAATACTTCTGTGAGACTTCTTGTAAGACTAGAAATGGTTGAGAATTAGCAGGAAAGCTAATTATTATATTCTACTATAAATAGAATAAGTGCTTAATGGTATCTCTGTCCATCTTAATGTATCATCCCTGTATAGCAATTTTGCAATTAACACAGGGTCTGTTTCTTGTGGGTTCAAGGGCACATCTATCCTTCCTAGACAAATTATTTGTCCTAGCTTACCTTCTTTAATAAGTTGGCTTAAGACTTAAAATTAAACAGCTATCTCTAACTCAGACAAGACCATTAACCATTGACAGAAATGTATTGCTAGAAATTCAACTTCCAAATTGCCAGTGTGGTCCCAGTACCAGAACACACCTCTGCTTTGGTCTGTGTTTGAATTTTTCCTTCAGATCTTTTCCTTCTCCATCTGCTTGATCATACACAAAAGATCATTGCCTGGCCAGTCTTTTCTGGCCCCTGTTTTAACATCTCTGAAATGTAAAGTTCAAGGAAGACCAGGTTTGGCTTTGTGAGGGATTTAAAATGTTTTCTAGAATAATATGTCTCAAACCTTGTGGAATAACAGTCCTTCAATTATTTTTACTGTATTTATTTTAGGGTACGCCTGGAATAAAAGGAGAAAAAGGTGACAGAGTAAGTCTGCTTTCAAGTCAGTTTTTATCAGGTTTTTTTTTGTTGTTTTTTTTTTTACATTAAACACTGTCTTTAAAAGCACAGGCACTTGCTAATAAAACACTTGTTTTGGTTTTGGTTACTTAGGGTGACATTGCTTCTCAGAATATGATGCGAGCTGTTGCAAGACAAGTTTGTGAACAACTGATAAATGGTAAACAGTGTTGCTTGGGGTTTTTTTCTCATACTAGTAATGTATTACTTTAATAAAAGAGAAAACAATGGTTTAAATTGAAAGTGAGAGATACCAATCACAGAGAACAATAGAGCTTGAATGATTTGATAGCTGCCCAGTGCCAGTGATTTGGTGGAAAACAATGCAGCACTAAAATTGCCAGATCCAGATGTCTAGCTCCTTTGGAAATATATATGCAAGGTCTAATGCTCTATACAAAGAAGGTGCATTTTTCTTTTTTCAGTCTGGTCCAAAATGACTTCATAATCATAAAATCAGTATACATTTTCTCAAAAAATATGTCTTACCTTCAGGAGAAAGGAACTGGTATCATTGCAGGCACTTTGCCAACAAGAAAAGGCAGGTGAATGTTGGGCAAATACTGTGCCAAGAATCAGCTGTGCTATGCAAGGAACAGTTATGTTTATTTGAAGAAGGACTCTGAATTGAATTTTAGGCTTCTGCTGCCACAGAGTGCAGCTCTGCAATTCAGGAATGTGTTCTCTACAGAGGCTTTGTCCCTGAAGCTCTGCTTTTGCTACAAGCAGACCTGCCAAGGAAGACAGAGACAAATATGCCCACAAATTGTTCTTGGTATTGTTTCTGTAAGAAGAGTAATTGCTGACTGAGATGAACAGACACAGCTTTTGGAACATTAAGAGGGCTTGTGATGGCTGCTGTTCCAAACATGTCTGTTAGCCATTTCAGAGGAAGAAATGAACATTTGTTAATGTATTAGCCTTATGAATAAGGATGTGTTATCTAGGTTCTTTTAGCATCTCTTTCTTGAACATCTGTGCCTTATTTTTTTAATACCTAACTAATTTCTTCAGAGTTATGCTAGGACTGGCACATTACACTAATCAGGTAGGGTGAGGTGTGGCAACCACTTGAAGGTTTGTTTTCTGCAGTTTCAGAGTGCTGTTGCTTTTGTTCAGACACCTTTATCTGGAAATGAAATTTGCCTATAAGCAGAAGGTATATAGGTAAAAACCCATGCACCCTCCAGGATTATAAAGCAACTTCATAGACTGTGTAGCTGCTAGCTCTACAGATGAATGATTTATACTGTGTTTGTGGTGGCTTCAGAGCTCTGTAAGTGCACAGAAATGTGATACTCCACTATTAGAAGCATAACAAGTCCTTTCTGTTCCTGAAAGTAAAAAACAGGCTCTAAGAAGAATTCTCTGAGAGTATGAGTATTGGAAACAAATTTATTTTGTGATATTAATTGCTTTAAATTTAATTTTTATTAGCATTATTGGCTTCCAAAATCCCCGTAACTTGTTTTCCCTCCTCCTCATCCATCTATGATTATGAGCCTTACCAGACAATCATCTTAAGTCTTCCTAAATAATCTCACTAGTTTACCACTAAATCATTGAATGGGGACAAGGATAGGATTTCATGGAGAGAGATATTTTGTTATTCCCTCACACTGATGAAAGACTCACTCGTCTCACATGATTTCTCCTTTTAATTTCCTTTTGAAGGCCAAATGAGCAGATTCAATCAAATGCTGAATCAAATTCCAAATGATTATTATTCAAACCGTAACCAGCCAGGCCCACCAGGCCCACCTGGTCCCCCAGGAGCTGCTGGGACAAGAGGAGAGCCTGGACCTGGAGGAAGACCAGGATTCCCAGGACCTCCTGGGGTCCAAGGACCACCCGGTGAAAGAGGTGAGTAAATTCCAAGGCAGTTTTATATTTCACTCTGGACACAGTGCAGAGGCTGCCAAAGGAGCAGTCTGATCCCTTTACCATGTCAGACTAGGAAGCCCACACCTAGCAGTAGCCTGTTAGGTCACTTGGATTGCCTGAGGGACACTGATGTTCTGGAGGACAAGGCTAATTACATCAGTGCTTTCCTCTGCCTCTCCTTTGCTCAAATTTCATGAAACACAAGTTGGTATCACATCTTGGCTGCTGTCTCAGGATATCCCAGGAAAGTGAATGTTCTCAGAACTCTTTTGGCAGTAAACAGCTACATCTTGAAAGACTGTTTGGAGTAATACAACTCTTCACAGAACAGAACTCCAATTAAGAGATAAAATGAGTCATTACCAAGAATAAAAAGTAGGAGGTGAAAGAATTAAGAATACATCCTTGGCTCTTTACAATACTCTGAGGGAGAGAAGCAACTCTGACCTGAGTTTGAGCACATGGCTAAACCTATTGTGTGGCTACATTGCATCACTGCAATGACATGGAGTGTCTGTACTATGCTGTGGCCTTTGCTTATTCCAGAGTTCTGCTGTAGCAGAGACTCAGTGCTGTGTTTCCTAGCATATATTTCAGTATATTCTTTAAAAAAGCACTAGAAAAAAAATTGAGGAAGAATGAATTCCTGAAACTTATTTTATCATAACTGTTCCTAAGAAAGTGTAAACCACCACTTATAGCAGAAGTATGCAAGCTTGAAATTACCTTCCTGCTTGTAGTTTAAAATAATAATGTTCTCTGGCATTTAAAGTATCACAGAGACTTTTCTATGTTTGAGAAAATTAATTCACATTAAAGTACCTCACATCCTACTTTATTTTTATGTTGCTATATTTATATCCAAATTATTTTCCCAAATGCACATTTGGACAGAGGTACAAATTCAGATTTGGCCAGCATTGTTATATTAAATAATGGGAAGTAAATACTAATGTCAATGTGAGAGGATGAAGAAATATTCGTTGATGTGCTTTCATTACTTAGTTTTTTATTACTTTTTCTTTTTTTCTCCCCATTCTGTAGGAATTCCTGGAGAGAAAGGTGAAAGAGGAACTGGATCTCAAGGACCAAGAGGTTTGCCAGGACCACCAGGTAAATATTTATCAGATTACAGAAAAGTAGGAGAAAAAACCAACATTTTTTTCATAGGGAACCAGACTACATATAGTGAATGAACATTCCTTGCTCTGTCCACTTTGTGGCTTTGACATTTATTAGAGTTTACTCATGGAAACTCTAAAAAAAAAATTCAGTCATGTACTCATGTGTTAGACTTTACTCCCATTCAAAACCAGGCAATTTAGAAATATTTTTGGATGTGGCTAATAGCTTTATCTTGTAATTCATTCATCTGGCATGCTTGCTTGTGTGGAAATGTAGTTCATGATAATACATCATCCAAATATTTGTGGATATTTTTAATAAGTGTTATAATACCTTTTCAGTACCTAGTACATTTTTATTTTTTTTTTTTTTTAACTTGTGATTGCAGAACTACATATTGTCCCTGGCCTAAAAATTTAGTTACCAGATGATAGAGTCAGATGATTTCACCATTCATCTTGGTCTTTCTATCATGCAATTGTGTTCACTGCTGCCTTGGCAGAATTCAGCTGCATCATTTGTTTCTGCTTGGAGCTTACTGGGCTAAACATGGTTTTTCATTACAGAACCCATAAGATGCTTGCAACAAATTGTAGCCACAGTTATTTGAAGCTTTTCTTTTTTGCTAACCATAATAAGATTGGTTCCAAAAAAAACATTACCTCATCTATCCTGGGGTTACAGGGTAACAGAATTAATGTACTCCTATATTTTAATTGAAATCCAGTGTGCTTGTCTAATCGAGTAGTTTCCCTTGAGATATTCCTATCTTACACAGAGGGGAAATAAACCAGAGAACTCATTGATGTTTATTCCTTGGCTCAGACCTTACTAAAGCAGTTTCTTTGAATAAATCCTTAAGCCACACACAAGGCAGCAAGTAACTATGAATCATATTTCTAGTTTTCTTTTGTTTTTATTCCCGTTGAACCCCCTACAGGAACAGCCTAGTCTGTGTAACCTAGACAGCAGTAACATCAGCTGTTCTATCAAGCTAGCTTTTAAAGAAAACAACTTCCCAACTTTTCAATTCTAAAATTAGGTCCTCAAGGAGAATCTAGAACTGGTCCACCAGGCTCCACAGGATCACGAGGACCACCAGGGCCACCAGGTCGTCCTGGAAATGCGGGCATTCGAGGTCCCCCAGGACCACCAGGATATTGTGATTCATCCCAGTGTGCTAGCATCCCTTACAATGGCCAAGGATTCCCAGGTAGGTGATGAACAATTTAACTTGCCTTTAATAGCCTTCATAGATGTGGCTGTTCACATTTTGCTGCTTTACATGAGGCAGTCCTGCTGGCCTGGACATACTGAACCAGGAGCAAATCTGCCATGAGCAGGCCTGCCTCACTGTAATGTGCAGGTGTGTGAGCAGTCATTTGGGCTTTGATGCAGGTTTACTTATGTTATATGTGTGGTTTGCTTTAAATAAGAAGTAGTAACTAAATATTTTAGGTTTGTTTTATTTTTGTGTGTGTGTTTTGTTTTTTTCTTTTAATGTAGATGGTTAGTAGTTGATCATGTTGCTCATAGGATTTAAGTGACAATGTTCTTCTTCTTGTTTTTTCCCCTCCACCCCACCCCTTCCAATCGTCTTCAGAACAAGGTTGAATTCTCCATGTTTCTCTTGAAAAATAAAAAGAATGCTGTGGTTGGCAATTTCCGTGTGTCTCTTTCTGAGCAATGTCAGGATTATTTATACAAAATTGATACCTGAAACAAAAATTTCCCACAAAGGAAATCCATTCAATGATAGAGTGCAGACAACTGAAAAACACCACTGTCCTCCAATTTCTACCGAATTAAGCACCAAGGAGTCTCTGATTAGTCCTGGGTCGTGTCAGCCTTCCACTGTCATGTAGCTCAAAACAGTAGGCTGCTTCTGGGATCAAAAGAAGGGGTCACAGCGGCCACCAATTTCTGACTGGAAAGATTCTAATGGCTTTTAACATGGGGATCCTACAGGACCACAGTATGGTTAACCAATTAATATGTATGCGTTGTAACATCTCAAAATTAGAGTATGTGATGCTACTATTGGATATGGTTTGCTGTTAGTGTATTGTGCATGTATCCATGAAAAAAAGAAAAGAAAAAATGAAATATATATATATATATATGTACACACTTGCAGACTCAGTGCTGCTGGTTAAAGAGCCAGGTAGTTCTGCAGATCTCACAGAAAATTCTTATTTAACTGAAAAAGAGAGAAAATTGTACCTGTGATTCAGCAGTTTCTCCTTTCTAGTAAGCAGCTATGTATACATATATAAATATATGCTCATAAATTAACTGTTATGTATTTAGTTGGATGAAAGTATGTTTTTTTGCACATCAGATGGACTTTTTTAAAAGACTAACATCATCTTTGACCTGTTTCAGGTTTCGGCTAACACATTTTCTAAGTCGCCAGTGCTGCTTTCAGTTTGAATACATGAAAATCCTGTTTCTGAGATGTTTGCGCACGTGCTTATTAGAAACTGAGTCCATATGGATATTGCACCACGGATATGGTTTTTGAACCATGTTGGCCTCATAGAATGGGGAGATACTTTTTACTAACACAACTTGTGAATGAGATAAAGGACAGCGATGCCATTCCATTAAGCCTGTTGCATTTCAATCATAAAATAGACACTCTTTCTTTTTTATAAAAAGACCCGTACCATCAAAAGCCTCAGTGGTGAAGGAGGCTTGTAAAACTACTAACCAGCAAAGGTAATGCCATTAGAAGAGACAGATTTAACCTGGTAAATAAGAAACGACTTATGTAAATAGTGAACTAATTGTGGCTTGTAAATGATTTGTATGGGACCGTATCCACTAAAATCTGTTAACAACTCTAGGTGATGCGTTTGCATAAAAGCCTGCTGCTGCTTGCTATGTGCCAGAATAACAGCTCTGACAACTTGAGAAACCTACCTGTCTGTTGTCTGAATCGGGGCATGTGCCTTCTCTTAGATGTCATCTTGTTGGATTCTGTAACTGCAATTATAAATACCAAAGTTTTATAATTCTTTTTCTTCTGTTTTGCTGTAGTTTTTGGTGTTCCTGAAGCACCAGCTGTAACTCGGTTTGTTACGAGGAACAGCACAAGAAAATGACATGTACTGTATATTGCCGCTGGTGGTAGTTTATGTCTACACTTCTGTTCCCTTTCTCAGAGAAAATTAGTATACACCAAACCCACCTGTTCATTTTACCTGCTCCATGTCACCTACTAATGACTCAGCTTAAAATAAAGTCCAGTGCTTTGATTTACTGAAATAGCTGTAAAATAATAATTTTATTTTATTTGCTTTGGTTTGTTTGTTTGGGTTTTTTTTTTTGTTGTTTTGTTTTGTTTTGCTTAGTTTTACAATAATGGGTCCCTTGCATAATGTCAGACTCTTTCTGCAATGTTCTGTGTATTATAAATACGAAGCCTTTCGAAATGAATTTTAAACTTTCCTGCTAAAAAATATTGATGAACAAAACTGAAAAAAAAATTGCCCCGGTGAACTATTAATTTATATATTTATTTTATGGAAATAAGATTGGACTAACACTATGTAGACAAACTAACTTTGGTTGTATTTATGGCTTCAAAGACATGCGATAACTATTATGTTCAATCGGACAACTATTTTCAACCAGAACCATACGTGCCTGAAAGTGGACCCTACCAACCTGAAGGTGACCCCTTTATAGTACCTATGGAGTCAGAAAGGAGAGAGGACGAGTATGAGGACTATGGAGTTGAAATGCATTCACCAGAATACCCTGAGCACATGCGCTGGAAAAGATCACTGTCAAGAAAAGCCAAAAGAAAATCATAAAAGCTCTGCTTTTGGTTGGTGCTTTTTGGTTTTGCTATGCTTGCATTTGCAGATATACAGGGGGAGAGTGCATTGTTGTGTTGGCAATACAGCTTTCTGGTCTCTTCATCCCAGATGCACCCCTGGTTTGTATCTTGCTTATGTGGGGATAGCAATGTGTGTATCTAGAGACTTCATATTGCTCTGGAAATGCTTGTAAAATATTTCTGCTTGTAGTGGCTGCATACAGGTTAATACGTGCATTCAGTTATCCCAGTGCTGCCTTTTCATTAAAATGATGTAAAAACAAATAAGCAAAGCCAAGAAAACAAAAAACAAATCAAAACCAACCATAGAGCTGCTGCAAATTTTTTTTTCTAAGGACTGTGTGCTTTAGCTCTTCATTTTTCTTTTTCAAAAGCATATTTGCAGTTCAGTCAGATCACAGGTCTGTGTTATCTAGCTAAAAAAGAAACAAAAATTTCCCTCTCCTTCCAATATAATTGTCATTTTCTTCTATTCTTAGTTACACTTTGCAGAGCATATACTGCTCTTATACATCTCCTTTAAACACCACAAACATTAAGTAGCTGAAATCATTGTATCAACTGGATACAGTTTAATAATGCCTGAAATCTCCTTGTCTGTAGACACAGTAACATTTATACCAAATTGCAGTCAATCCTGCAGAGATGGAATTGCATGTTTGTGTTGTATATTTAGTATGGATTTTTTTTTTTTTTTTCAGAATACAATGTTTCTTAGTTATCAAAAGCAGTTGGAAATTGTTTGCAAGACTATGGATATAGAATTGCTGCTTTTATATTTTAACTGCAAATTGTGAATTTCACTGCCTTATATTATTTATTTCTGAAATGAAAGAGGCATTTTTCAATAAAACTACTGAAAATTTATGGTCTCTGTTTCTTTTTTATTTTTTTATTTTTTTTCTTGAAAGGCATAGTGAGACTGATGTGTGTACCAGGTAATATAAATATTAACTAGAATTCGGAATAGTCTTCAAACAGGTATTTGGGCTGTGGTGGCTAGAGGCTGGTGGATGAAGGCAAGAGAGGCTTCCTCTTGTGTATGAATTAAAATTTTAACAAATTAGTTATGTGATTAGTTAGTGGTGACAATGAAAGACAGGTTGTGAACCGTGGTTGCTGTATTTGATGGGTTGATGGATGACTGTTACAGAGAGAGAAACTTTCCACCTAAGGAAATACTTGAACTTAGTGAGTACCTAAAGCAGCACAAACTTTTCACCAGGAGAACAATTAGACATTGGCATAAATCTCCCAAGGAAATGGTGGATTTCCCTACATGGGGTGGTTTTAAGACTCAGCTTGACAGGGTGCTGGGCCATCTCATTTAGATTTTTTTTTTTTTTTCACCTTGAAAGGTTGTACTAGATGATCCTTGAGGTCCCTGCCAACCTGATATTCTATGATTCAACTTTTTGTAGCTCCTGTGCTGTGAGCATTGTAGTCATGGCAGTGCTGAGTCCAGTATTAGCAAACAGCTTGCTCCAGGAGTGAGTGTTGGGTATTTGCTGAGCTCCATCCTGTTGGTATGAGACATGAGCTGGCTGGGATGTAGGGAAAGGATGAGGGGTAATGGGTTTAAATGAGAGCAGAGGAGATTTAGACTGGATCTCAGGAAGAAGTTCTTTCCCTT
>JAOEGS010016054.1:111640-126389 GCA_025447755.1 Corythornis vintsioides
TTGAAATAAGTGCTGATAAACTTTTGTACTTCATTAAAAAAAAATTTTTATATATATATATATATATATAATCCCCAGACCTGCATAACCCTTCTGTCACCTGTGCCACAATGTTTGACAGAGACAGACTTCTCTGACAGTGTATTTTGAAGTAAAAAAGGACTTTCACTGCCTCATCCAAAAGATGGAGATAATACCTGAAATGTTTGGCTAGCATAGAAGTGTTTACTGATGGAGGCCACCAAGGACAAACATCTCATTTCCAGGAATTCTCAGGTTGGGGTTTGGGGGTAGGTGGTGATGACACTTCTGGGAAAGTTGTTACTAAGCTGTGCAGTCAAATCCTGGAGAAATACAGATGCAAATCAAATACAAACAAGGTTGATGAATGTCTCGTGCAACTGATGGGTTTCTGTAATCTGACAGTTTCAGAGAAGGAAATAGTTTCAATCTAAACATGAGCAAGCAGGTGGGAAAAGGCTGCTGGTTGTTCAAAGTTAGGACTGAGCGTTGCAGAGAGGACCTTAATTAAGACAGTCTCTCAGTGTTTTGCAAACATTTGCTCAGAGAGCAAGTTCTTTGCATTCCTGACAGTATGGATAGGAAAACTGCACAAATACCTGGGCAGTGTTACTGTTGTATAAAGGCTAAATATGGTCATGAAGCCCTGCTGAGTGCTCTGTGCAGTAGGCAAAAGTGGAGTGTAGGACAGTATGTGTGAAGGACAGTATGGGAAGAGCCTTATTTGAAAGAAAACCTCCATTTTTCTTCTGTTGCAGTTTTGCAATTGGCTTTCACTGACTGCACAGAGGTGCTTAGAAGAGAAGAAGATAAATGGACAGAGACTGATTGTGATAGACATGAAGAATTTCAAACAACAACATAAACACTTAACCTTTGTTCCCATGAAGGCCTCTTTTGATTTAAAAAAAAATGGTGGATTAATGATAATTTTATATAAAACTAAAAAAGTTATAAAAGTTATAAAACTTTTATAAGTTTTATATAGATATTAAATGCAATAGTTCTTGTTTGCAGGTTTCTAAAATACATCCCACTGTAGAAAGCACACGAAAGGAGGTTGAGGTTGACCACTGCCCCTGTGAAGTGAAATAATGCACTGGTATTTTTTGACTGCAACTCAGATCAAAGTTGCAAACTGGCAAACATTTGGGGAAGATTTTAAACTGTGAAAACACTAATTCTTTTTGTGTCAGATTATTAATACAAGAATGAATACATTTTACTTCAGGAGCCACAATGAACATAGAGATATAGAGGTAGTTGTATTTCTTGTCTTCAAAGTCAGTAAGATCAGACCAGTTTATAGCCATTGAGGAAACACAACTTTTGCCTTGACCAGCTAGTTAGTTGCACAGCCATCACTTTCATGCTCTGGAGAGAGATGGGAATGAAAAGAATTTCTCTTGAAGGCTTCTTCACATCTAAGCATTTCTTAGATGCTATTCAGTTAAAACAAATAGACTCATTGGGGATTTTAGAGCCAATAAGATGATTGGCCTCTGACAAGAAACACTCAGTTGCATTTTCATTGAGCTATTTTCATATGCTGTTTGTTAATATATTTCCATCTCACTGTTTCTATTCTTTTGTGGCATGCAGAAGACTGTTGAGCAGTTAAACTGCACCTCAGAGAGTGATTCTGAAATGCAAAGGGGAATCCAGCTTCCTCTAAGATCAGCTGTTTTGCCACTGAATGTAGCAAGGCAGAATTTATAGTTGCCTTCATTTGACAGATCTGTTCTGTAAGCTCAGTGATGTAGAAAACCCTTCGTTGGGCTTTGTTTGTTTCTTGGGAGGGTTTGTTTTTGTTAATAAACACCAAAAGACCACTTGGAGCTGTCACCAGATGCTACTCAGTTTCATTTCTGCATCAGTTTTCTTCTGAATTTCTTCATCCTTGAGCCCCACTGTTTCTGACCTGCTCTTACAGGCTAGTTGAGTGCCCAGTTTGACTTGCAGTGTCTTTCATTCCTGTTTAGACAGTCCAGGGTGTATTGAAGGTTTAGTTCATAAACACTTTGCCTTTTCTTTGAGCAACCCATGTTTATTCCACCCCAAAGTGATGCAAGGTAATCACTGGATTTTCAAGAGCTACTAAAGTTTGGGAACAATGACATTTCTGGGTGCTTTCCTTTGGAACACTAACTGATTTCTTAGCTTCAGAACAAAATGATGCTTCAGCTCCCTTTGACTTCCTGATGTTCCAAAATCTTGTTTTCTTTTTATTTTGGTGACAGTATATGAACAAAAGATTAACAGTTCCCAGGATTCCTGGATCAAGCACTTCATGTGACTTGCTATCGCCTGTCCAAAACTGTATCCAAAACTGTAGAGTTTTTGGAACAGTTTCTTGGTTCCTTATTGTTAACACTCATGTAAGTATTGGCCTCTTCAAGTCTCCCTGTATCTTTTTGGCCTGTTGGTTGTCTTCTTGCTTTTATCCTACTGTTCTAATAGGTTAACAAACAGGAGGTCTTCTGGGTAGGTTTTATTATTTTTTTCTTATATATATGTACAGGTGTCAATTACCAAGGGAGATGTTTCAAGGCATGTTTTAAACCTAAATCTCATCTATTTCTTCTATGTAATTACAAGAAACAAAACAAGGTGTTTTTGTTTTGTGTGTTTTTGTTGGTTTTGTTTTTGTTTTTTTGGTTTTTTTTTAATGTACTGGAAGACAGTGAAAAAAATGCTCTTTGAGCTTCAATGGCTTTTAATTTTAACTTTAATTTTAAATATGGATAAATAATTGGAGACATAAAGCCATAACCAATGTTTGACATAGAAAAGTAAAGTGAAATCCTGGCCCAGTAGCTATCCTTAGATGTTTATCCATAAGTTTTCTGTCCTAGAAACTGATGACATGAGAATTATCAGCAGAACATCAAATAAAGGGTAATCTGCAGACTTGTTTACTTTGGCAGTTCCTTGGAATACCATGAACACTCCCTGATTTTATTTGGCAATATCCTCGAGTACAGTATATCTGCCTGAAAATGCTTATAGACTGTAAAATCCCAGCCATTGCAACTTATAAGGTAGTATCCCAAGGTTATATTTCTCAAACTCCCTAGCTGATCCCTTTTCAGTAGCAACAGAAACTAAAACAGAACCAAACATTTCATCTCCCTGTCCCATTTCTCAATTACATGTCTGAAAAAAAGAGTTTTCCCCCTACAACACATGCTTCCCCAGAAACAATCCAAGACCTTTGCTCATGGAATAGGTGAAGCTTTCAGAAATGTGAAGAGTATTGTAAAGATTACAAGCTTTATTTTAGACAGTGGCATGAAGGTAAAGTGTTTCTATGATTCAGAACAGTGCTGGCCCAATGGAAGTTCCCACTCGTAGCTCAAGAAAAACAGCTAGAGAGACCATCTACCACAAGAACTATGTGACTGACACAGGGACAAAGGCTGTTCCCATTTCTTCCTGAATCTGAGATATTAGAGGTGATTAAAAAGACAGGAAGGGGAAAGCAGCACTGATAAGATTCTGAACCTTTTCCTCAATGCAATAGATTAATTAGTATGGGTCCAAACACTGAGCTATCATCAAAGCCCTGTGTGCTTTATCAGTGAGCTGTGACAATAAAGAATTTCAAGAAAGAGACTCCCTAAAAGCCATATTCATCTTTCCTGGGCATATTGAATTCCTTTAAAATACAACTTCTTTCTCCATCTGAGGTGGGAGAAATTCCTAATTTCCATTTGCTCAAATAGATGGTATCATAGAGAGGAGGAAGTGTGCAAGATGTTACTGGAAGTAATGCCCTGATCTAACACATTTATAACCATTCTTCTGGTGTGGATTACTGGGCTGACATACATCTGTGAACCTGAAGTGTTCAGGATAAGGAACTAAATCAAAGATCAAATGTGAAAGAGCAAAGGGGGAAATGCACAAGGAAACATCCAGCTACAGTCACCAGCTGGTGTAGTTTGGTGGCTGCATTTTCTCCTGGAGTAGGCTGGGAGGAAAGGCTAGTCTTCAAGGATAGAAGGAAGCTTCTTCCTTACTGAAGAGGGAAAGAGAAGGAAGAAATACAACCTGCCACTCTTCCTTTCATACAGAATGATGTAAGGAGTTCATGCATAGTGTTCATGATGTCTGGAAGAAAGATGTTACCCATCACTTCTTAGAAGTACTTCTAAGAGGTTCTCATGAAGTATGTTGGATTTCAGTGTGAAGTTAGAGATGCTAGACAGAAAAACATACCTGAATGGGCATATGCAAGAGCAGTTTCATTTCAGTTCAAGGTATAGATCTGACCCAGAAGTGGTCAGTAAAGTATGAAGCCCCTTAGTTTTGTTACCTGTTAAAACAGTCTTTATCAGACTTTCTGCATGTATTCATATATGTATGATGCTTCACAAGTGTATTTAAGTCAGATTACACACTGATTTTATTGTAATTTAAACACCAGGAGTTTCATAAAAATATTTTTTCAGTATGAAAGAATGCTCCTGGGATACTTAGACACTGTTCTACATGATCAATTACAGCTCAGAACACCAAAAGATCAAAATTTTGGGGTTTATTTTTCTCTTCTTATTTTAGATCCTGTGTAAACAGAGTGAATAGAAAGAGGTACAGTGTGATAAAATGCGTTTTGTGATTTCTAAGATTCCCTGTCATGTCTTGGTGTCATACATATTTTATCTATTTAATCTATTTTCCTTTTGCAATTTTAAGTATGGCTCCATCTACAACGGATGGGAAATTCTTACTGTAATACTGGTCGTGTGTGACATTCTGTTTAAAATTCACCCAGCTTTATCTGCTATACCTGACTTAATTCTTGCCATTCTTTCTCCATCATCATCATCTACACAAAACTATACATATTTCTAGGGCTGAATGAATCAATTCAGCTTTGGCAGTCAAAATTTGCAACCGACATTTCTCTCTTTCTTAGTTTGTAGTCTTTTGGCACATCACACTGGACTATGGTTATCCCATAACATTAGTAGCATTGTGTGTTGTGCTAAGGGAAAAGCCACATCTCAGTGCGGTGGAAATTCCACTGGAGGAAGAACTAGTTCCTTACAAGCCAATTGGTTTTGCCTTTAATAAACTCATTGGAAAAAGATCTGTATGGAATTTCATTAATTATGGCCAAATTTTCAATAGGTCTCACTCCCCTGAGTTAAGCTTGGTTTTGTTTTTCCAAGAAAGTTCATCTTCTGTTTAGGCACTGACTCTACTTACACTCTGGATTCAGACATGAACTGGCTTTTTAAAGACTTTAAAAGACTAGTCATGGTTCTAAGCCCGAGCTAGCAAAATGTGCTGAAGAATGCACTTTCTACTGAGGTTCAATGTCAAACTAGTATCTATATGGTTTCTGAGTTGGAGGTAGCTTGAAACAATTCATTTTCAAATGCATCTAGGGTTCTCATGTGCCTGTCTTGAAGCAACTATGGAGCCTTAACCTAACTGAAATGGTCATGTATTCAAGAGTGCCTAACGTGTAAGAACTCATTGTCTGGCTTCAATGAACATGAATATAAAGGGTAGTTTGACAGAGAAAAAAAAATTAACAAGTGTCCTCAGCACCCAAAGTATATAGATATAAGAATATATAAGATATAGGATAAGATATACAGGATTCATATGTAAGATATATGAATCCTGTTCAACACCTTCATTAATGATCTTGATGATACAGAGTTGAACTCTCTTCAGGTTTGCTCATGGCACAAAACTAAGAGGAGTGGCTGATACACCAGAGGACTGGGCTGCCATCCAGAGGCACCTCAGTGGGCTGGGGAAATGGGCAGACAGGAACCTTATGAAATGAAACCAGGAGAAGTGTAAAGTCTTGTACTTGGGGAAGAATAACCTCAGGCACCAGTACATGCTGGGGCACACCCAACTGTAAAAAGTTTTGCAGAAAAGGAACTGGGTGTCCTGATGGACACTAAGTTGCACCATAAACCAGCAGTGGGCCATGGCAGCAAAGAAGGCTAATCTTGAGCTGCATTAGGAATATTATCAGCAGCTTGAGGTAGGACATACTTCCCCTTTACTCAGTAATGGTGAGGCCACATCTAGAGTACTGTGTGCACTTCCAGGCTCCTCAGTATATAAACCATACAATCATAGAATGGTAGGGGATAGAAGGGACCACCAGAGATCATGAAGTCCAACCCTCCTGCCAGAGCAGGAACACCCAGGGACAGAGTAGGAACAGATCCAGGAGGGTTTTGAAAGTCTTTAGAGAAGGAGACTCCACAACATCTCTGGGCAACCTGTTGCAGGGTTCCATCACTCTCACAGTACTGAAGTTTTTCCTCATGTTGAGGTGGAACTTCCTGTGTTCCAGTTTGTGTCCATTGCCCCTCATCCTATCACAGAGTACATTCAAAAAAAGGCTGTCCCCTTCTATTTGACACCCACCCTTCAGGTATTTGTAAACATAAAATCCCCTCTCAGTCTTCTCCAGACTAAACAGCCCCAGGTCTCTCAGACTTTCCTCATAAAAGAGATGTTCTAGTCCCTTAATAATCCTTGTAGCTCTCAGTTGGACTCTCTCTAGTATTTCCCTGTCCCTCTTGAACTGGAGAGCCCAGAACTGAGCACAATAATCCACACAATAATGTGGTTTCGCTAGGACAGAATACAGAGAGAGAAGAACCTCCCTTGACCTGCTAGCCACACTCTTCTGTATGCACCCCAGGATACCATTGGTCTTCCTGGCCACAAGGTCACACTGCTGTTCTATGGATAACTTACAGTCCACCAGGACACCAAGGTGCCTCTCCATTGGGCTGCTTTCCAGCAGGTCTACCCCTAAGCTGTACCAGTACATGGTGGTGTTGCTTCCCAGGTGTAGGACTCTATACTTAACCTTACTAAACTTCATTAGGTTTGCTTTTGCCAAGCTCTCCAGTCTGTCCAGATCTTGCTGGAAGGCAGCACAGCCTTCCAGTGTATCAGCCACTGCTCCCTGAAAGATATGAACAGACTGGAGAAAGTCCAGCAATGGGTCACTAAAATCATTAATGTTCCAAAGCATCTCCTATGAGGAGAGGTTGAGAGAGCTGGAACAGTTCAGCCTGGTGAAGAAAAGGCTCAGGGTCGATCTCATCAATGACTATAAATACCTGATGAGGGGAGTAAAGAAGTTGGAGCCATGCTCTTTTCAGTGGTGTCCAGTGATGGTACCAGAGGCAATGGGCACAAACTGAAATGCAGGATGATTCCTCTGAGCATCAGGAAAAAGAACTTTTTCCACTGTGAGGGTGACTGAGAACACTGGCACAGGTTGTCCAGAGAGGTTGTGGAGTCTCCATCCCCAGAGATACATTAAAAAACTGTCTGGGTAACTGGCTCTTGGTGGCCCTGATTGAGCAAGGGGAGTTGACAATATGATCTCCAGAGGCTCCTTCCAACCTCAACAACTCTGTGATTCAGTAACTGGTTCTTCCTTAATTCCTGCAATGCAGAGTGGGTCATACCTGCATGGAAAACACTCAGGCAAGTGTAACAAAATGAACACGATTTGAATTTCTGGCACAATTTCTTATGCTGTAAAAATAGTTATTGAGTTAAAGGGATGAAGATTTTCTTAGCAGTGTTTTATGATCTCCTCAGATTTTGAGGTCTTGCCAGTCTAGCCTTCCCCCGCAGCTCCCACTGCAAATTTATCTCAAAGAAATGTTGAGTATTCATCATTAGCATAGCAAGTTTCCAAGTATTGTGACGTGAGTCATGTAAATTTATATAGTCACTGTCAAAACATTTAAAACAGAGGCTTATTTTCAGAAGTGAACCCTTGGAGAGGACAACATTTTTACGTAAACAAATGACAAAGCACTGAACAGTGGCTGCAGTTTTGGAAGAGGATGGAAGCCTGATGTCTGCCGAGGTGGTTTCTCAGCATCTCTCCTGGGTCCTCCATGACCTAGTGGTCTTCTAGGGCCATCATAATTTCCCACCCCAGGTCATCTGATGCTTCATAGCTCTAATCCTACATAGCCATGATCCCCAGCAGAACTATGTACTTTGTCTCAGAGGCCAGATTCTATCATGGTTTGAAAATCTGCAGTTCTGAGCTGTTTTCAGGCAGATCTTAATTTGGACCAGAACAGTTCAAGTATAGAAAAGCTTTTAGGGAAACAGCCATTTCTAGGACTGATGAAGGGCAATGGAATGGGGAGGTCACAAACCAGCTAATTCCTGCTCTTAACCTTTTCCCAGCACTTTGCAAAATAAGTAACTGTGGTCAGCATGGGAGGCCAGATTTTTACAAGACCTCTTTTTAGACTAAAAAAGTGAGGAAATAATGAATACAGTTCTTTTGGAGTGACCTTCTCCCTTACTGAAATGCTGTGCTTTTAAATTAATCATCAGCTGACACATGCTTAAAGCTTTGGGGGCACTAACTGGAACACCATTGACTGACCTAAGGGGGAACCTTCTTATTCATTAAGGAAGTGTTTGTTACAGGAGTATCCTCTCAATGGAAATGATGTGGAAAGGAAGACTGACAGTATTTTGCATTGAATAGTTCTTTCTGGAGAAGTCGATTCAGGCCTTTCAGTCACAGCTTGGGTTTGTTTGTTTTTGGTTTTGTTTTTTTGCCAGGATTTATCACAAACACAAACAGAAAGCTTCAGGAAGGGATGAATTTATATCTCTATCTAAACTGACACCCTTGGTTCTACTGCATTCAATGTACTGTCAACAAACAAAAGTATCTGGTTCAGAAGATAAAAAAACACATTTCTGACAGGACTATCCACACCTCATAGCTCTTTTCTAGCTATGCTGCTCTTCAGGAAAAAAGGCTGAAATATGTTGTGTCATCTGGTGGGAAAGACTGCCTTCAGATCTTTGATGAATAGAGGAAAGTCTTGACTACTTGCTTTCGGTTTCTTCCCACTGGGTTTATTCAACAAGCCAAGTCTCAAATTTATGCTCATGATGCTCTTAAGGCCGAAAGAAACCCAATCACAAAAGGCTTTTATGGTCTGTGATGTCATGCCTAGAGAGAATTTTGTTTGTGTGGTTAAAAGTGGACTTACTGGGTTTTCTCATTTTGGGGTTTTTTTTTTGTTTGCCCATGCCAGTACAGTCTGTTTTTGCAATGTTGGGTTCCCAAGAAATACTTTTGAAAAGGAAAACAAACATTATAATTTATATTTATAGATGTCTTCTGTTTCAATCTTAACCTTTTTTGATGTGGTATCGTAATCCTCCTTTTCACTAATTCAATAATGGGGTGAGGTGGTACAAGTGAATGCCCAGTATCCAGCTCCCAGGGCTACCAAGTGGCTGGACATGCAGGGAAGGGGGCTCATGATACACTGAGGTGCTATTTGGAGAATGTGTTTGGGCAAGATATTAGAAATCTAATTTACTTTTAAACCCTTATTTTTTTTTATGCTGCTGAGGTGGCTGTGGATGTACATAGTGAAAACACTATCTCAGTGAGACTGCTGACATGACATGGGACATAAACACCACAGGGCCATTGCTTCTGTTCACAGCACTAATTAGTACACACTGTACTAATGTAAGTTAGTCCATGTGTGGCCCAGAGGCTCCAGGGCTGCCACTCTTCAGTAGTCCAGCTCCATCAGTCACAGAAGTTTCTGTGCTCTCCTTTCTCAAGCACATTGAGATTCTTCCCTACCAGCTCCCAGGGAAAAATCTCCTTTTGCTCCCAGTCTGTGCAAAAAGCCAAAAGTTTGCAGTCTGTCAAGTTTTCCCATATCTTAAAGGAGATTGTTCAGTTGTTACATTTAATAAAACATCTCATGATTATTTTATAATTTTGGCAATCTAACAAGATTTTTAGTCAGTGAAAGCAATCCCACTACAGATTGGCACAAATAAACTGTTGCTTCTGGGGAAAAATCCCACATAATTCTCATGTTAATTTCCCTGGCAATTCTGATTACTGCAAAGTTTCATGAGTACATCAGCATTTGTACAAACTCATATCTTCATAGTGGGAATCTTGTTTCAAAGATTTCTTATTGTTTGTTTTGCTGCACATTATAGATACTGTATTATGTTTAATGACTATTTGTTGGTCATTTTGGGTGTGATGACTCACAGTTGCTGTCTGTGATTCTTTGGAAGTTTGCTGTGAAGAAGGAAACTTTGTGCTAAAGCACCTGGGTCTTTATTTTGGACCATTAGTTGGAAAAGATTTGCAGAGCCAATGTGTATGTGCTAGTGCATGGAGAAAAAAACAGCAAAAGGAAGCATGTATGTTCTAGACCCATGAAGTATGACTGGTCCAGAGAGGATGGAAGTCAACAAGAAGTCTTTCCATTGACTGTACTGGATTTTGGATCTAGTCTTGTGTATGTAAGTGGTGTCCAAAGGACTGAGCTGTTCATAAATGGTCCATGTCTGTTCTAGTTACCAGAAAATGCAGGAAATAGGATGGAGTTCAAAGCTTCAGCTTTTTAAAATCCAAGTCATGCAGACAAAAAAAAAAAGAGATGATATTATCCAACCTGCTGCTGTTCTCCAGAGTGCTGAGTTTCCCTGTAATCCGACTCTAGCTATTAAAAGTGTATCAAAACATTTTGCTGGCTAGAAGCATATTGTGAAGGAGCTGGTAAATCTCATCAGAGCGGAAGAGTAGTTCTGAAAATAGTCATAAAAATAGTTGGTCTGCAAATTGGGAATACAGGGATTTTCTGAACCAGACCTCAGAAATAAGTAAACCCCAAAATGCACTGTTTTAAAATGAAGATTGTTAAGTGTAAGGAGGGGAATCTTAAGGGAGCATTCTGATCCTGGTGAGGTTGGCAGCTAGACCACAAGATATGAAGGGATTACATGGCAGTGTCTGTCATTTTAGGAACTAGGCTCAATGAATATATGTACACTAAGATAAATACACTGCAAAGACAACTGCAAAGTATGCAGGTACTGGGGGAGCTGCAAAAACACACAGGATATATTTCTATGTACATTGCATTAGCTACTGAAATTTATTCCAGTGCAACATGATGTCATACTGCACTGAGGAACTAGCTTAAGTCTCCAATTAAGAGTTAAGTCTCATGTTGATTTTATGTACAATATTTAAGAGAGGAGTACTTTAAACTTGAGTTTCCCATCTTTCTTTAAAAAAAAAAAAAATAGTTGCAGGGAATCTTTACTTCTAGGTCCCTTCCAACCCCTAATATCTATGAATCTATGAATCTTTACATACACAGCTGGAAAAGTCCTGCAGAAATCATTGCGTAAAGAATAATCAGAATGATAATTTTGTTAATCTTGAGAAATGGTGGTCAAGCTGTTTGCTGTACTTGAAGTTAATTTGCCATGATTAGTCCTGAAGAGGATCCATTTACAACTCTAGATGAGCATAAGCAATGTCACAGTTAAGTAGGATGTAAACTGCATTCAGCATCTATCACCTCTTACTCGTTAGCTAAGAAAATAAAAAAAATATTTCTGGCAATGCTTCAGATACTGCCAAGAGGTCTAGTGTGTATAATGAACATGAGTGTGAAGATGGGAAACTTTTTGCTTCTTGCTTGTGAGTGCTCTGTAAATTATTAACAATTTATTTAAAGGGAGTCCTATCATCTGACCTGGTTTATCAATCTCCAAGAATATAAAAATAATGTACAGTTTTACTATATGTTAACAAATATCACAAGAAGAATTTTAAGCTTAGGTTGTTACCAGTATGTCTGTTGCTGCTGAAGAGTGCTAGACACTGTTATCAACAGTAGGACACATCAGAGAGGGCTACATCTGTTTGACAATTATTCATTGTTCAGGGAAGTCGTGGAGAATTCTCCAACAGTGCAACTGGCTATCATCATTGGTTGATTAAATCCTGAAAAATAAAATTGCAGATAAATTATATATTTTTTGTATTTGCTTTTCATATGTAGCAAGCACACAGATTTCAAGAAAATCCAATGAAACAGCATCAAAATGAAAAACTTTGACTTCATATTTGAAAAAAATGTCATGAGAAAAGTAGCAGCAAAGCAGAATATGTCTTACAGTCATAGAAACTCTATTCATCCCTTCTTCCATCAGTGGTGACAACAACAGACAAACAACATTTTATTTACTGGCTAAAATAAAAGGTGACTCACACAGGCAGTGTGGGTGAGTGAAATTCTGCAAGGCTGCCTTTCATAGTTGACCAGTGTAATTATCATATTGCAGACCTTTTATGGATGACTTGGAACATATGTGAACATAAAATGAATGTGGGGATGAGAAACAGCTTTTTTTTTTCCCCACATCTAAACCCTAATCACACTAATCTCAAATGAGCCATAGTCCAAGACAAGCCCACTGAGCTGAGCCCTATGAGTTCTCACTAGAGTGCAGAAACAGGAGGGAACAGGAGCTTGTGCCCTTCTCAGAGCCAGTGTAGGACACCACAGGAGCTGTGAGAATGGAAGCAGAGCAGCTGCTGTCTTCCCCTAGCCAGAAAGGCTGTCACCCATGATGGATACATGGGTTGTGTCCATGTACTCCAGCCCAGCAGGCACAATTGTACAATCCAGGTAGATGGAGTTTGTACAAATTTGTGTCCAGGAAAATTGGACTACTCTGAGTCTTCTTGCATGAGAGGCATGTGTTCTTGTGTTCTCAGCCTTGGACATTGACTTCCAGGCATTTTTCCATGGATTTTCTTCCCATGTTTCATACAAAGAGTTAGAAGAGCTTCACTGCACACTGACTAACTGGACCAGTATGTGCAACCTTAGAACTTTTCCTGTTGAGTCAAAATGAGCAATAGAATCTGTACAGAAGGTGGCATTTCTAATTCTGCAGCTCAACTCAGTCTAGGTGCCCCTGCTCTGGCAGGGGGGTTGGACTAGATGATCTTCTAGGTCCCTTCCAACCCCTAACATCCGTGATTCTGTGATTCCCTCAGAAATATGCTACAGTCCTTCAGCAGGATCCTTTTACCTTCTCACTCAGAAGAGCTTTATTCCTGAAAGGTGACTCCCTCTGAACAGAACCATCAAATTAATATTTTCAGTCTTCTTTAGTATAGCTATAGTGAGATTTCTTTGCTACATAGGCCCGGGTGTTGGTGGTAGTGCTGCTCCTCCCATCTCTATCAGTGATGCAATCAACTGAAAATGTAGATGTGCTCATTATGTGTTTGTCCCTTTCTGAATAATTACTGAGACCTTGTGATATGGTAACCAGGCAGGAAGCCCCTCTTCTTAGCGTGCAGCAGGGTGTGGGCTTTGCTTTCAGGTGCAAAATGGATTCAGCACTATTCTGCTTTCCAAGTGGTGCTGCCTCCTTTGTCACTGTCTAGGGCAGATATCAAACCTGTAGAGACAAAGTAGACTTGTGACATGGATGCTCAAGATGTAGCCTTGTGTTTGTGACCTGTTTGGGCAGATGGTGCAGCTAGGCCTGGCACATGTTAGTGTTCCTGGGAGAAAAAAATCAGACTTGGCTGCATCCTTGCTGTGCTTTCCTAGGCCTGTGCTCTCTGTGTGTGTTGCCACAGGATCTACAGAAAGAGTCTTCTTAACAACAAGACTGTACTCTTTTTACCTTCCACATCTCTTGGCACACCTCCTGAATTGATTCTATTCCTTCTCACAGTTATTTTGGGGCTATTTCTCCTCCCTTCCCTCCCCTCCAGATCTTCCTTTTTATTAGTGGAGCCCATCTGAATTTCTCCACAGCTTTATGTACAGGAGGAATTTTCTAATTTATTATTGTGGAAAAAAAAAGAACAGAAGTAAGGCAAGGAAGTTTGGACCATTAGCTTCAACTACCCCCCAAAACCTTGGTGAGGCTTTTCTCTTACTATGCCCAGGCATGCAATTTTCCATATTTTTGCAATTGAAATTGTCTAAAAATATAATGACACTTTGAAATGAAGGGCATTTGGCTCATAAATCTACATCTAAGTCAATTTGGACAATAACTTCCTTGAATTTTTTCCTTTTCTGAATTTCCTATTCTAGACATATCACTTCCATGATCATTTAGTCACAGAAGCATAATCCAAAGTGTATATTATTTTAACCTAATTGAATTTATTTTTGGAAGCTTTTGATACATCAACAAGAAAGAGGCAATTAGTCAGTAGAACCAAAGCTTTATGTGCATGGCAGCTTTTCACTAATTTCTTCCTGCTGTACATTAATGTTCTGGTCAATTCACGTCTTCACTGTTGGGGTTTTCTCAGCTACATTTCTTAATTTCATAAACCATGTAGTATAATATACGTTGGAAATGGAAAAAAAAAAAAATTATATATTGTCCTCATGACATTTTTAATGCTGGAATGAGTTGGGGCCCTTGCAGGGATCATGAAGTTAATCCCTCTTTCCAAGCAGGGCACCTCTAGAAGTCACTTGACAGCATCTGGAGTGGATTGCCTGAAGGAAATGTAGGCAATCTTTGGATGTCTGGCTTTTGTCAATACCACTGTACATGTTTAATGATGATTTGATGCAAGCAAAATCCTGCTTTCCTGCTCAGCCTTGTGATGTCAAAGTCTGCAAACAAATTTCTCAATGCTACTGTGAGACCAGACTGTTTAATCTGTTGTTTAAGCAATTTAAGGATTTCCATTGCCCTTTTCTCCTGCCAGCAACTGGAAACATCGTCTGGACCACATAGTCATAAAAAGCCTTAGGGTGTGTGGACCAAACAGCATTTTTAAGGTTAGAATCATAGAATCATAGATATTAGGGGTTGGAAGGGACCTAGAAGATCATCTAGTCCAACCCCCCTGCCTGAG
>JAOEGS010016054.1:129119-140616 GCA_025447755.1 Corythornis vintsioides
GTTCCAGAGCTCTGTCACCCTCACTGAGAAAAAATTCTTTCTTGTGTTGACCCTAAACCTCTTGTGCTCCAGTTTGCTAGGTGTTTCTGTTCTGCCTCAGGTTTTCTAGATTTCTTGGCAAACTGTAAGGTGCATCTAATGACGTAGTAATCTGGTCTTGCAGTCACCCATATGATCTAGGGATTGGGCACAGAGAAAAATATCTGACATACATTTATTTAATATCTAATGTATCCCACATAATGTGCTCTTATGTGGAAGGATAATGGACTTGAGAGAACCATTTGAGTGGGAAAAAAATCCAAGCCTCTCTGTCAGAGAAAGACAAGTCCCATCTCTTCTGCAAGGCTGGTGGGTTAAACCGTTTTCTGCATGTGAATCCAGAGGGCTTCGCCATGGCTTCAGAGTCCTAGGGATCACTCTGAAGCTTATAAAGTTCCTTCACAAAGTCCTGAAGTCCTGGGATTATGTCCAAAGGCCTATGTTACATGTAGAAAGCTGCTTTTTCCAAATGGTCATCTCTATAAGCAACAAAGGGAGACATTCTCCTCCAGCAAGCTATTCTTTGCATTTCAGACTATTGCTTTCAGCCCCCTTCTCTTCTGTACAGAAGGGTTTGGGTGTTACTGGATGAAAATTAGCTTTTGGGAATACTTCTTCTGCCATTTCATTTCACTTCTAAGCAACTAGTCTAAGAGGGCAGTTTTCCACTCCATTTAACTCTGCTAGCCTCTCCAGCTGACAACTGCTTGCATTGTTAAGAAGAATTGTGCAGTCTGTGTCTCTATTGTTCAAACAATGTCTGTATTGTTACAAGGAATACTATTCAGAGCAAGCAAATATTGCACTGGGCTCAGAGGAAGTCTGGAAAACACGCTTTTGGATAAAACTGCATTTTCACATGTGTCCAGTGTTTCTGTCTTGTTCCAAGTTTGGTTTACCATGATGAGTCATCGTGGTGGTGTAAGGAAGAGGAGGAGCCAAACCACATGCCTCTTGCTACAGAACTTTCTCTGTTAACATCCTCATTTGGACATTCACTGGATACATGCAGGCTCTCTCATCCACCCTTGTCTGTAGGGAGCATCTTGGCAGCCTCACTCACTGGCTACTGCACAAGCTCCTCTAGTCAGATGTATGGCATCTGTCTTGCCCACTTGTCTGCTAGCATACCTACACACAGAAGAAAGGCCTGAAAAAGCTAGATTCCCTTGGGTTTCCCTAGGAATGGAGTTGTGGAAGATTAATATAAGAAGCTATGTCTTAAACAGAAGTGGTGAGAAGAAGGAAGGCAATGTTTTGGTTGTGGTTCAGGACCCAAGAGATCTAGCACTAATTCAGTTCCACTGCTGCTTCCTGAGTAACTTAAAGTAAATCACGTAGTATCTCTGGCTTTGGCTCTCCATCTGGATGTTGAGTCAAGTCTTCTTTCTTAAGCCTTGTCAAGACCTGTTGTCTGAAATAGTAGGGCTTGATGTAAGACAGAAGTGAACGAACTCATGTAATCAGAGAGGTCTGCAAGTTATTTGTGTGATTTCAAGGAAAATGTTATTTGAATGTTTTAATCAGCTACAAAATGCTATATTCAGCATGTTATATAAACACAATGACATTCAGATGAAAGATGGGCCAATTTAAAATATGCTAAACCTAACAATGTGTAAGCAAGTCACAGAGCATGACTTTTAGAAGATCAAAATTGCAGTGAAATGAATAACCATTGCAGTTTTAAAATTGCCACATAGCACCTCCAGAAGTGACCAAATTGTATTTGCTGATAGACAGACAGTGAAGTTTGTACAGAAACATCTTCTTCTACAAGCTGCTTCAAAATGTTAAACTTTTAACACTCCCAACTGGTTGAGATGACTGGTGCTAAGCAATATAACCAGCCATTGGCTGACTTCACCAGATCATTAGATTTCATTATGAGGTTAATATAAGCATGTTCTGTTGCTGATAACATACAGATTATGGCAGGATCACTGGTCAGGGTAGGAGTAGCGACACTGACTCAGATCAAGGGTCTGTGTAACCCAGTAACTTTTTACAACAAAAACAAGGGGAAGTCTAGAGGGCAACCATGTGAGATATTTCTTCCAAGTACACTTCTGGCCTCCAACTATTTCACATCAGGGAATTCCTTGAGACAAATACCTTACTGAAGCATAGTAACGTGAAGAGGGGTTTTTTTTTCTGAAATAAGGCTGCCAACAAATCAAGGCACATACACTGTGGATCCAGCAATTCAGGGATTGTTGGAGGTGGTGGCCTAGATAAAGTACATCTGCTCAACAGTCTTGTCTGTACTGTTCCATGTTGTCTTCTTGGCTTCCAAAGTCTCCACCCTTTATAGCTTTGTAAATATGGTTGTTTTTTTTACTCTCAACTCACACTGTCATTAACAATGACAGTAGTTTGAGCAAATGTATATACACTGGAAATAATTGTAAAATTACAAGTTATAAAAGCCTGACCAACAGCAACACCTCAAGGAGAAACCATCAGAATACCACAAAGAACAGTAAAAAAAGAACCACTTCTGAATCTGAGATAATTTTGTAGCCCAAAAGCATCTATTTAAGAATTTGCTGTACTTGAATTTGTTTAATCCCCCTTTAAGCTTGCTGATACTTTCTGCCTTCACAAATCCCTGTGACAAGTTCCAAAAGTTCACTACCCTTTGTGTAACAAATATGCTTCATTTTACCTGTTTCAAACTAATTTCCTGCTACTTCAGTAATTTTCTAATGTTAATCTTGTGGATTATGGTGAAAACCAGTTTTGTGTTCTTTTAACTGTGACTACTATGACTTTGCAAACTTCATGAATATTCTATTCAACCTTCTCTCCAAATTTAAACATCCCAGGGGTTTTAGTTTCCTACTGTACAGCAGCTGCTTCATCTTCTAGGTCATTATAAGTGCCTTTCTCTGCACTTTAGAGAAAGTGCCTTTTAGACATAAAGACCAGGGCTACAGACATCATACCAAAAGCAAGTGCAACAGTTTTCAAAAGTGGCAAAATGATGCCCACCATGTTGTTCTCCTTACCCTTTCTGGTGAAACAGACCACTCCAGTGACTCTCTTTAGGCTGATGCTGCTGCACATTGTGCCTATGATTTCAGAGAGCTGAGATGACTCCAAAAGCTTGAGTTGCACGTTGAGTTGCTGAACTCAGACCTAACAGCTACACCTGTAGACATGGTATACATCATTTCTACTTCTGTGTGTCACCTTCTGTTTTTCTCCACTGAAACTCACTTGCCAATTTTACCCACTCAGCATTTGACTACCTGAAAACTTTGGTATCATTGCCAGGCCAGTAAATGTTCCTCTCATCAGGTCACTGGTCAAGATATCAACTAAAACCAGCCCCAGCAACTGCCAAGGGCCTACACCAGTGAAACTCTACTTTCTCAGCTGATTTTCATTCCACAAAAGGACCTTTACTCCTTTCCTGTGGTGACTTAATTTCTGTAATTGTCAGGGCCTGGGGTTACAAGTAAGACTTAATTCACTTGACCAGCTTCACCTGGGTCCACACCTCCTCCTACACCTCCTCCTGGGAGCTTAGGGTCTCCATGTCAGCCCTGGCCCTGAGACATGATGGAGGTAATTTTTTTCTTGGCCTTTTGTCCTTCTTCCCTGGCTAAGATTTTATTACATTGTTGGCATAGCCTTATCTCTAGCCCTGTCTCATGGCTGGATCTGCACTGTAGGTTATCTGCTCTAGCTCCCTGGCATGTCTTCCTGGATTGATCCTGGACCTGATTCAGCACCTGACTTCACACCAGCTATTGAGCACTGGGCAGTTTAACTGTTAAGCTCAACTTAACACCTGTTAGGCTCACTATTCTGTCCTTGTTCAGGTACTGTGCTACAGTGCCCACAGGTGAGGGTACTACTTGTGCTTGGGTCATGTTGGCCTGCCCCCTTATGGAGCAGCCCTGCTCCTGATGCTTTCTAATTTTGGAGCCTTGTAAAGGCCTTAGAAAAATCTGCATATATTATATCTGTGGGTAGCAGGTTAGTAAGGCAGGGTTTTCCTTTTACAGAAGTCCCACTGACTCTTTTGTGTTGGACTTGATTTAGCTTTGTGTTATGGGGTCTTGTTCTCTACCATTTCACCAGGGCTGGAAATTTTTCTCTTCAGTCTATGGTGCTCAGGTTTTCCTGCAGACTCCCTTCTGTAGATGTGAGGTATGTCATTAGTCCTGTGGCATTATGGCTCCTTGCATGACAGGTCACATACCTTGGCCAGCAGGTCTACAGTTTCATATTTGATTTAATTCAGAGCACTTGGGTGAGTGTCAACCAGCCCTATGTATTTTTTTGAGCATCCTTTTCTTTACTTACTGGATCTTACCTGCCAAAGCCCACTACATGTATCTGAGTCTATAGCTGAACATGATGCTATATGATAAAAAGAAGTGGTTTGGTTTTTTTAATAGAGATAGTCTTAGTATGAGACTTTTTAGGGCTGAGTATAAAATAAAAGTCTGTTTGGGTGCTTAGCAGAGACTGGAGAAGCTGAATACAGACTTCAGGGAAAAAAGTGGTAATCAAACAGAATGGAAACTGGAGCATTTTTTAAATGTCTAGCTTTTGGAATTATCTTTATCATTTCCCTAATGGCTGTTTACATTGCCAAAATTATTACTCTCCACTACAATATTACTTCCCACAAATAAACATCAAATCTACAAAAACAGAACTACATTAATATTTGGTTAGGGTAAAACAGTCTGAATTTTTGGCTCATGGACATGTAAATGACTGTGCTTTTTCTAGGAACTGAGTTGTTAATAGCCTTTGTCCTTAGACACTTCTTTGTTATTGGCTTAGATCACAACAGAAATAAAATATCCTAAAAGGAAGTTATGTTGCGTTTTTTCTTCTTAATTGTGTTCAGCTTGTGATATTTTGTACCAATGAGCTTTTCCTTTCATTTTCCCAAACTTCTAAATTATACATTGATATTTCAGTCAAATAATTGTAATTAACACAATTGTAATTAACACACCTTTAGATTTATATTCAGATTTGCATTATGTTCTGACTAGCTACTGTTCTTAAGGAAGGAGCTGTTGTTTTTTTTTCTATTTTTTTTGTTTGTTTGTTTGGGGTTTTTTTTTAGGGTCAGTCCCCAGAAGAAACACTTTATGTGGAAGATATTTGTAGCTTATACAGGTCAAATGAAACTTAGGTGATGGAAAAAAGATTGTATGATATACATGGTAAAAGTTGTTAGAGGTGAGTGTATGAGAGGTAGTTAATTCACAGATTCACAGATACTAGGGGTTGGAAGGGAGCTAGAAGATCATCTAGTCCAACCCCCCTGCCTGAGCAGGATCACCTAGACCAAGTCACACAGGAACACACCCAGGTGGCTCTTAAGTGTCTCTGGAGATGGAGAATGTGCTTCATTAATCAAATTAATAACCTTGCAAAGACTCAGTGAAGTGACACTCATTCTACAAGGTGACTACTCCAGTAAGAGTTATGCAGGATGCTTACTTAACAAAAAAATGACTGTGACCAAATGAATCCCCTTGTATGAATTCTTTCTACTTGGTGTCCATATGCTATGGGGGTTCAGAATCACAGAATGTATTAAAAGCCTAAAATAAAATATTTCATGTTCGTAATGATCTGGACAACCTGGACCATATAATAGCTCAAAGGCATTTTTGGAAAACAAGGTGTTTAGAAATGTTTCTTTCTTCCCTTTGGATATCAATGACATGTATAGGTCATGACACAGACCTACTCTTCTTGGAAAAGTATATAAAATCATCCCAAAAAAAGATTCCAGGGATAATTATTATTGTCTCCATAAACTCATCATCCCAGCACTATGGTTATTTCTTACTAGTTTGATGTGAACACTATAAGTGGTAAAAAAATCTCATACTAACTGGCTAATGATAAAGCCAACAAAAGCCAAGCAATAAGTAGCAACATATCTGAAGAGTGACATCTTCATTTGTCAAGAGTGCAAATGTAGCACTTGGCAAATTATTCTATTTACAGAGATATAACAGCAGTGGAAGATTAATTCTTGAGGTCGTCATCCTTTAATCCACAACAGAAGCTGAAGAATATTGTTCTTTTTAAAGCCATCTGTTACTAGGGATTGCTAGCTATTACTAATCTATTACTAGGGATAGCATAAAGTAAGGAAGAAAGCTGAATTCTTTCATCCTATCATTTCTTTGAGGGTATTTAGAAACTCACTCCTGTGTGAAAACACTGTAAAATAGTCTGTAGGCTCTCACCTAAGCTCTTGTGGCACTGCTAAACCCACCACTAAGCCATGTCCCTCAGCACCATCTACACATCTTTGAAATACCTCTAGGGATCATAGCTCAACCATTTCCCTGGGCACTCTGTTCCAATGCTTGAAAATCCTTTTGGTGAAGAATTGTTTCCTAATGTCCAACCTAAACTTTCCCTGGCCCAACTTGAGGCCATTTTCTCTTGTTCTATCACTTCTTACTTGGGGGAAGAGTCCAACCACTACCTTGCTACAGCCTCCTTGAAGCTCTTGTGCACACACCTGAGACACAGAAAGAATGTCTTCTCAGAAAGACACCTCAGGGACATCCCTGCTCATTTCAGGGGGCTGCACTAGAAGACCTTTGGAGGTCCCTCAGAGCCCTAAACATTCCATGATTCTATAACATTGGATGTTTTTTGATTGGGTATAACCTGCCTGACAACTGTTTTAAGCTGTTAGAAGCAATTGACAGAAAAAGAACACAGGTACAAGTCAGGGCACGGACTTTCAGTTCAACTACATCAAGACTTCTGTTGTACAACTGCTAACTATTTACACTACTTTGTCTTCATTCTGAGTTTTGTGTGATTTGTGATGATTAAACAATTAATACATATTATCACATGTCTACATAATGTTTACAGAGAATTTTAAATGCTTTCCTCTAATCAGAGCTGTTTGTGGGGAAAAATTTGCAAAAGCAAAGTGTCTAGCACAACTATGGGAAGTGGAACACTGGAGGCAAAGTTCCTTGCACAAGAAATGAAGAACCTGAGTCCTCTACTCATATTGAGGGAAGGTTTATACCTGTGTTGAAGGAAATAATTGGATGAGGAGAATAAAATTATACAAAAAGCAGAGAGGAAGACTCTTCAGGGGAAAGAGAGTAATAATAAACAGGATGCAAAGAAGAGAAGGAACAAGCAAACTTTAGAATTTCCTCCTATCATGCTTAAAACCAAAAAGCTTGGCAGCAGCAGCACTCTTTCTAGCAGAAGACAGTAAGCAATACATCTATAGATGGGATGGTTACTGTGGAAGGAGCTGGCAGGCAGGATCCTGCAGTGTTTAAATATTGGCAGTTTTCTGAGAGGCTTAGGGAGCAAACTCACATGTTGTGATGGGAAGTGGATCTGTGTGGATCCACACAGGCTGCCCAGTGCTTATTGCAATGCAAGGTGCTGGGAGAAAGCTGTTGGTCTGAGAGAAGACTGGTGAAAAGCACCTGCATGCCAAAAGGGCAGTTTTGTTTTCTAACCTTTTATTTTAATCTGCCTCATCTGTTGACTTGAGTCATTCTGATGTCAAAAATTACTTCTATTTGATCTGTGTTTTCAGAAATCTTGTCTCTAGACAACTAACCCTTTGCTATTTTTGGCACCCTCCTTTTAAGTGCAGACAGATGCATCTCCAAGTAGTGGCTGGCCCATGAGCTTTGCAGAGTCAGCAAGGCCTGGACGCATCCCACTGAGCATTAAGCATAAAGTTGAATTAATTAAGGGAAGGAACAATCTTTCCTAACTGCCTTTCACTGAAAAAGTGTATATTTAGTGGAAACTTTTCCCTAGGAATTCCTTGCCAGGCCCAAGAGATGTTTGGCTGGAGAGACAGAGTAGGGCAGGCCTGTTGTTTCCACTGACCACCTCAGCACCTTGCATGCCATTAGTTAAATTCCTGGCATCTGAGCTGGTCAGTCTGTCTCCAAGAGGGCAGAAATTAAAATACCTTCCCTAAAGCACACAAATTTATGGCACACTGGAATAGGTGGTTGGTGATAAGATTTTTCTTACTGTGAATTGTATTACATTGGTGTCAGTATTACTGGATCCAGGACACTGGGTCTCATCCAGCACCCTTTATTTCTGCAACATGGATTGTGTATCTCTAAGAAAGGACCATGTCTGTGTATGCCAGCAAACAGAGCACCATTCTCTTTTACAGCAGACAGAGGTTGTTCACAATGGAGGGAAAATGTTTCAAGAATTAACTGATGGTTTTAATGTTCTTTTCAGAAAAGTTACTGCTGAGGAACAGGAGAAAAGAGCTGGTTGTATGGAGCTCTGTGTGTGAGGGAAATTTCTGGGCTCCTCCCAGCAGTTTTGGAGGCTGTTTCCTATATAAATAATATGTAAGGGAGAGATGGACTGGTATCTGAGACACTAATAAATGAGTCTTCTAGAAAAATGTTTGCTGTTGCTCTTTCTTAAATTGCAGCTATAATGCTGGGAGGAAAACTTGCTAGCTAATGTTAGGAGCCATTGTGTGGCAACTTTGCAATAGTAGGCTGGAGCTTGTCCCATTTTTCCCACAGAGGTCACTGTGTTAAGAAGGGAAGAGAGTCTCAGGCTCAAAGTATCTGCTTCTAGACAGGGTAATGTATGAGACAGGCAGTGCCATTTATTTTTTGCCTGATAATCATCGAGCACTCTGGGTTTTGAATGTCTGAACCATTCATGTGCTACTCAATGTAAATGTTAAAGGTCACAACCAGTGACAACCAGGCAGACATATTTTTTGTTTGAGTCAAATTTAAGAGAACATTAGACTTAATTTTCATCAGATCTTAGTTATATATATATATATTTCATACCTCTGTCTACTTATACTTATTTTCACATGCAGTATTTCCAAGTGTGTCTCTATAAAGACATCTATATATATCATAGTCAGAGGCATATTTACTGTATGTATTAGATTGCTGTTAAGAGGTTTCTTCCATAAATCACTATTATTTAACTTGGTTTTAGAATCGAAGAATAAAAATGAAATGTGTTTAGCAAACACTAGCTAAAATAATATCAGGTTATTCAAAGGGATTTCTTTAATGACAATATTTCAGATTTTGCAGACTTGCAATTTTAACAATGAAAGGTTAGTGTCTGGTGGATTAGAAAAGCAGAGTTTTTCACCATCCACAGAAATCAGAAACATCTTGAGCCTAAGAAAGCACTGCAAGAAATCCCAGCAGGCACTCATGAACATGATCAACAATAGCACTTCAGAGGTATACATTTTCAGTGATATTTGAGGTTTTTGCCTCCTGACCAAAATGTGATGAAAGTCATGTGGCTTAAAAGCTGTGGGATGCTGTGATAATTCAGAAGATTATGATTATTTGATTAGATAACACAAGAACTATATGATTAAAGTGGCTGTAATTCCAAGTTCCGAGATAATGGAACTTTATAAGGCTCTTTTATATCAAGATATTTTAAATAGTTAGAAGAATGCAGAAAGCATGGTATGAGTTCACAAGGACACTGCAGTAGATAGGTAGGTAGATCATAGAATGGTTAGGGCTGGAAGTGACCTAGGTCTAGTCCAACCCCTCTGCAGTCAACAAGGACGTGCTCAAATAGATCAGGTTAATCAGAGCCTCGTTGAGACTCACCTTGAATATCTCCAGGGATGTGTGAATATAAGTGAAGTAGGTTAACCTGAATACCTTTTTTTCTTTTTGCCATGTAGTTTTTTAAGCAACTAGGTTGTTAATCCCTATGTTGTAGTACAGTATTCAAACATACAGTGTTTATCTACAAGTTTGTGTAGTGAATTGTATTATCATGAAGAGTTTTGATGGATGAGTATCACAGTTATAGAGACCTGTTTTAAATATGCCATCCAATATCTGTGTATAAAAACTAGGATCCTTAAGTACTACCAATATTGCCAAACAAAATAATTAGTGATGTATGACAAAAAATAGAAAGGTGGTAAGAAAAGAAATATTTTAGACAATTTTAGCTGTATAAGCTAAGGTGTTCAGTCTAAAATAGTTTTTTTTCTTTTTTTTTTTTTTCCTCCAGGACTTTCTTTTGAGTCTGTTCAAGGATCTTCTCATTCAATTTTTTTTTTTTTTTTTTTTTAATTTCTGGACTTTTCTCCCTTTGTTGTTTTTTCCTCCCTTCAGCAGTCTTGCCTTATTAGTGACAAATGGGTGAATCCCAGAAGCTTGGTTCCTTATCTGATGTCTCTTAAATAATGAACTTTTGCATTTCCATAATTGGCCTACAAAGTTCATGAGAACAGAAGACTCATGAGAAAAGACTGCACTGCATGATTTTGAGTGTTTTCCCCTTTTCATTTTGTGAAGCATACAATTCGAATTGAGGACTTTGGCATTCTTGCTCATAAACGTTGCCAGAAACTGGAAGCACAAAGGCATGCAAAAGTGAAGCAAAATGAAAATAAATTAGCCAAGGTTTTTGAAGCTAAAAATAATTTAGCTTACAGAGTTCAAGATAAAGAAAAGGTTCAGGGTCAGGAGCTGGAAAATATCTAGTTTGATATGGTTTAAATCTAACCATTGATACTTTTTTTTTCTTTTTTTTTTTTCAGGTTTTGCAATTTAGACCTTGTATTTGCCATGAGACTGGAACACAGAAGATTTCTATTTCTTCTGTTAACTTCCTGAATGACTGGGGATCAGCAAGCTCTGTTTTGTGCTCTGGGTGAAGTTCTTACACTATGGAAGAGATGGTCTTTATAGTAAAGAGGATGCAATGCAAGAAAGCAGACAAATAGAATTATTATCCAGAAAATACAAATGAGGTACATGACTTGTCATGAGACACTGGGGAGGCTGGTGGCAGATGTAGGAGCAGGACTCTATAGAATCAGTTCACACAAAATGGATGGGTTTTGGCCTTTAAGAGAAAAGCTTCCTGATACTATTTGTTCTAACTATACCTCAACTATAAAAGCTGGAGGCTAACTGTAAACCACACGTGGTCAAGTATCAAAGCATTCTGAGGGCTACAGCTGTGTGATGAGGTTCATAGGATGGTGTATATACCAATGTTTCTAATAGAAGTTGTCTTCAGCCACCTCTTAAAAAATGGGATGCCTTATATTTTATAAGAAACTAAAAGGTAGGGTTTTTTATATGGCAGAAACTTTAGTTTTCTGCAAATGGTTTTGTGCATAAAATAGTGGCTTTATATAAATCTAAAAATATTTTGTGAAGGATTGTCACCTAATATATTTACAAAAAAAAAAGATGATGAAAATAGTGATTTTTTTTTTTAAGCCGAAATACTATTTTTATAACATGGAGTGAAATAAAAAAAAATAGGTGTCTTGATACAGTTTTGTTGTTGTTGTACTCCTTTTGAGCACCAGAGAACACTTAAATAATGTGCTTTGCTTACACTTCAGCATTTATCTTTGGGTTGACTTCCAAATAATTATGTTTGACTGAGCCATTGATGTGTA
>JAOEGS010016054.1:156600-186059 GCA_025447755.1 Corythornis vintsioides
TATACTAGAGAAATATAAAAATATATTTATATGTATTCTCTAGTATAAAAATATGCTCCTCTCCTTCTTCTCCATTACCTTTGTTTCCCTTCTGAGATACTGTATTTTCTGTGTTTTAAGTGCCACCCCTTCTGGAACATTACTTCAAATGTTCTGCAGATGGGGATTTTTCACTACATTCGGGTTTATGTAGGGAAAGTTTATCCTAATTATCTCAGCAGCTAGCCTGACACACTGTTCCTGTTATCAGCTGCCAGGGAAAAGAACGATGTGTCATTACACCTAATCAGGGGTGGAGGCAGGTGAAATGAGGACTTCTGTACTACACACTTGCACTCCATAACGCAGCCAGAGATCCATAAGAAAATGTCCTTCTGCCATACTGAACTCAAAGACTGCTTCATCTAGATGCAGGTGCTCCCAAATAATAAGAGCAGTTCTTTTTCCAGCTAAACCTCTACCTTGAACTTCCAGAGGGTTGACTTTGGTCCGTTCAGGACACTTGTTTGGAGACCCCCCTGGGAAGTAGCCCTCACAAACAAAGGGGCCCAGGAAGGCTGGGCTTACTTTAAGAATGAAATTCTGAAGGCACAGGAGCAGCTGTCCCTGTGTACCAAAAAATGAGCTGGAGGAGCAGAAGACTGGCCCGGCTGAGTAAGGAGCTTTTGCAAGAACTCAGGAAAAAGAAAAAAAGTGTATCAACTTTGGAAAAAGGGGTGGGTGAACCAGTAAACATTTAGGGATATTGTAAGGACATGTAGAAAGAAAATTAGAGATTAAAAAGCACAGTTAGAACTTGATTTGGCCAATTCTGTTAAGGGTAACAAAAAGTACTTTTATAAACACATCAATTACAAAAGGAGTGCCAGGGAAAATCTCCATTCCTTGTTGGATGAAAGGGGGAACATAGTGATGCAAGACAAGGAAAATGCTGAGATACTTAACAAATTATTTGCCTCAGTCTTTAATTTAAAGTTTTCCATCCTCAGGTCAGCTGGGCTCCTGAGCTGGTAGGCAGGGTCGGGGAGCAGAATGCCCCTCTTGTAATCCAGGAGGAAGTAGTTAGTGACCTGCTGTGCCACTGAGATCCTAACAAGTCTATGGGTCCAGATGGGATTCATCCCAGGGTGCTTCAGAAGTTGGAACAAGAGCTGGCTAAGCCACTCTCCATTATTTATCACCAGTCCTGGCAGACCAGGGAAGGTGCCAGATGGCTGGAGGTTGGCCAATGTGACACCCATCCACAAAAAAAGGCCAAAGGAGGATCCAGAAAACTACAGGCCTGTCAGCCTGACCTTGGTGCCTGGCAAGGTTATGGAGCAGATCCTGGGTGCCATCAATTTACATATACAAGGCAGCCAGGGGCTGAGGTCCAGCCAACATGGGTTTAGGGAAGGAAGGTCCTACATGACCAATTTAATCTCTATGACTGGGTGACCTGCCATATAGATGAAGGGAGGGCTGTAGATGTGGTCCAACTGGACTGGGAGGACCTGGGAGTACTTGATAACCAGCTGAACATGAGTCAGCAGTGTGCCCAGGCTGCACAGAGGGCCAATGGGATCTTGGCTTGTATCAGGTATAGTGTGGACAGTAGGTCTAGGGATGTGATTCTTTCCCTTGTATCTGGCACTGGTGAGGCCTCACCTGGAGCACTGGGGGCAGTTCTGGGCCCCACACTTCCAGAAGGATACTGAGGTGCTGGAGGGTCCAGAGGAGAGCGACAAGACTGGGGAAGGGAGTGAAAGGAAAGTCTGATGAGGAGAGGCTGAGGGAGCTGGGGTTGTTCAGACTGGAGGAGACTCAGGGGGGACCTCATCACTACCTGAAAAGAAGTTGTAGTCAGGTGAAAATCAGGCTCTTCTCCATGCAACTAGTGACAGGATGAGAGGGCATGGCCTGAAGCTTCTCCAGGGAAGGTTTAGGTTGGAGATTAGGAAGCACTTCCTCACAGGAAGGAGCCAGACTCTGCTCAGTGTCATCCAGTGACAGGACAAGAGGCAATGGGAGTCAGTTGGAGCACAAGAGGTTGAGGGGAAACACAAGGAAGAACTTTTTCCAAGTGAAGGTGCCAGAGCCTGGCAGGGGCTGCCCAGGGAGGTTGTGGAGTCTCCATCTCTGGAGATATTCAAGACCCACCTGGGTGTGTTCCTGGGTGACTTAGTCTAGGTGCCCCTGCTCTGGCAGGGGGGTTGGACTAGATGATCTTCTAGCTCCCTTCAAACCCTTAACACTCTGTAATTCTGTGATTCTGTGAAAGGGTCATTAGACGCTGGAATGAACTGCCCAGGGAGGTGGTGGAGTCGCCATCCCTGGAGGTGTTTAAGGAAAATTGGATGAGGCACTTAGTGACATCATGATGTGGTGCTAGGTCATAGGCTGGACTTGATGATCTTGGAAGTCTATTCCAGACTTAACAATTGTGTGATTCTGTGATTCTTTGACATACATACTGAGGTGCTGTAATATAACATGGACCAAAGAACTGTAGAGCCAGAGACGTTGCTCGTTTGCAAAGCAGTATCTGCTGGGTTGGCTTTATGTCATGCTGGCACAACATCAGACCTTCAATGCCCTTTGGAAAACTGCTGTCAGGGTCTTGGCAGAAGTGTATCTCTTGCTGATGAAGACAAAAGATAAGTTGGTGACTTATTGTTGAAAAATCTGTATAAATAATCTAAGAGACAGATTTATTACTCTGAAATTAAAGGAAAAGTTCTTAGGTGAGCCTCTTTGCAGTGTTGCCATCCTTTAAGACTGACATACAAGGGTGAACAGGGTAAGGTGGATGTGAAAAGGCAGCTAGGATGAGTCAGGGCAGTCCAGGTGTGCCAGTGCCTTCCAGGGAAGGCTGATCAATGCCTCTGAGGACAAGTGTCAATAAAATCAGCATAACCATTAGAGCCATGCTTCATTACACAGTAAAATTTTTCATTACATCCTCTGGTCAGGAAAACACATGTTTTTGGTTGGTTGTTTTGTTGTTTGTTTTTTTTTTTCCCCCCCAAAGTTTCACTTAATTGTCCACAAACACACTCAGCACAATAATGACAGGTGTTTCTGTTTTACATGCCATTTTTGCTTAAGCACTTCTGGCATCGATTTGCTTGTGAGGAGTAGCTGGCAGGATGCCACCCCCTTGAGGCTCTGCACAATGCAGCCTCTTGGCTCCTTTCTTGTCCTTGGCTGAAAAAATGGTATGTGATTGCACCTCTTTGCAAAATTAACTTCATTTTGTATCTTCTACTTCTCCAAGATCTCCAAATCATGCCTGTGAAGACAGGACACATTTCTGCTTCAGAGAGAATTCTCTAGGACCTCATAGCAGAATTTTATGAAACCCATTTGAAGTAGCTTTTGTTCAAAATCTCTGGTCAGAACAGGCTATATTTCCAAGGGAGATGGAGCCAGCTCAATTTATTTTGGGTTTTAACATTTTTGCATGCTCTTCTTTCATCTGCTTTGTTTTGTTTTGGTTGGTGTTTTGGGGTGTTTTTTTTTTTTGGTTGGGATTTTTTTTCCTCTAATGTCATATTAGAAAAGTTTGTATATTTAAAGGGATTCAGGTTCTTAAGCATAGAGTCATTTTTGGTGCTCTGTATAATCTGAGGCACATATGCATGGGGCTGGTACATGTGACACAAGATCTGCAGAAAGATGCCTCTCTGATGTGGTGCTGGGGTGTACAACAGAGGCAGGACTCTCTAACACGTCTATACTGACATTGGGCAGCTACTGAAATCCTGTCTTTGGTGTCAAGGGTAGGAGACATGAAATTTGAGAGGCTTGACCAGGGAGTATGTGTGGGTGGGATGGCTGTTGTAACTTCCTTTTTAAGCAGAACATAGAAGAAAAAGGGAAAGAAAAAGAACCAGGCAAGTATAAACACAAAAACAAACATGGTTTTGCAAGCTGTCTGTGGCAAGGATGGACATTCTTGTGCTGGAGACCAATAGCATTTTCAGCTTACTCTTCTTGTGTTCTGTACTTGACATGCACATGAAAGATTAAGAGTACCCAGGACAGATAGGACTATCAACATGAGGAGGAACTTCTTTACTGTAGGGGTAACAGAGCATTGGAATGGGCTCCCCAGAGAGGTTGTGGAGTCTCTTTCTCTGGAGGTTTTCAAGCCCTGCCTGGATGTGTTCCTGTGTGACCTGTGCTAGATTAGATTATAGTATATGGTCCTGCTATGGTAGGGAGGTTGGACTCAACGATCTCCATGGTCCCTTCCAACCCCTGACATCCTGTGATCCTGTAAGCCTGTGATCCATTGTTGATATACCACAGAATGCCATCCCAAATCACTGGCAAAAGCATTCAGTACAAACACATAAAATAGTAGTGACAAACTCAAGTAAATAGAGGCAGTTTTTTTCCACCCAGAATAAAATAGATGGAAAAACACTCTTGGGTCCTAGAATGCAACACCCTATTAAGAAAAGCAAAGATAGTAATGGTAATGGGAAAAGCAACTTATAACTATGACTTTGTACCAGGCTATTGGTAAAGAATGCTTATTCAGAGGCTGAGGGGCTACATAAATAATGTAGAAAGAATTCAATCTGCCAGTTCTCTCGTAGCAGCTTCCAATCTGAATTGGAAGTTTAGTTTCTTATTTGTATTTACTTACCACGAGCTGGATGTTCTACAAAACACAAGCACAGAAAGGAAGAACTTTGTTATCAGGAGTTGAGGGAGAAAAATACATGAATGTGTGAAGGAGCAGAGTGAAAATTCCAAAGGAAAGGGTCATTCAATTGGATGTGCTTAGTAAAATTTCATGTTTTGGGTGATAATTTATCCACTAATCAATGTTAATTTATAAGCAGACAGGTGGTATTCTTGGTTTTGCCTGTGAATTAAAGATACTTATGTGGTCTCCCAATAGGTCAAGCCATATAACCTGTTGCAGTGTAATAGCACCCTGCAGTATTAAACACCTAGGGAGTAAAAAAGAAATAATCAAATTCTCTTCCAGACTTCAGCTGCTCATTCATTAACCAAGGTCCTTCTACATCACACCTTTTAAAGCTCTTGCATATCCTCAGGGTTATGGGCAACCATCACCACCTGGGTTGGACCGTCTTGAGTGCAAATAACCATAAAATGTGTGCTAGAGCATTCCCTTTTTAGTGGTGTGCAACTGTATTGGGCCTGACAGAGGTGGAGTTAATTTTCCCCATGGCAGCCCTCCCAGTGCTGTGTTTTGCACTGAGCTGGAAAGGTGCAGGTAACACACCCGTGTGGTGGCTGCTGCTGGGAAGGGCTTGCCCAGCACCAAGGCTGGTTTTCCAACATTCCCCCACAGTGGGATGGGGTGGACAAGATCTTGAGAGGGGACACAACTGGCACAGCTGACCCAAACTGACCAAAAGGGGTATTTGATATCATATGATGTCAGCTCATCAATAAAAGCTAGGAAAAGAAAAGGGTGTGTGGGGGAGGGTATGGGTTGGGTATCTACTTGTCCTCCAGAGCAATAGCTACATGTTTGGAGCCCTGCCTCCACAAAAAGCAGCCAGAAATCTCCTGCTGGTAGGAAGCAGAGAATAAATATTTGCTTTCTTTGGTTTCTGATTTGTTTTTCATTCAATTGCCTTTGTCTTAACCCATGAGTTTCATCTTATATTCTTCCCCCTAGAGAAAGGAGTGGTAGATTGGGCACCTTGTGTCCAGCCAAGGTCAAACCACCACAGCAATGCAAGCCAGATATATTTAATCTGAAATATCTATATACAGCACTGGGATCAACTTGTTGCATTCACGAGCAAGGCATTGTTAGAAGTGAAATGCAATGCTCTACTTCCCTGCTGGAGCTTTGATTTCTTGCCACCTCTTCTCATACTGCCTTGTATGAGTGCTGCCCTCTTTGCCTGATCAGTAGTGGGTATCACTACCCCCAACAGCTGATAATGGCACAAAACCTGTCACTGCCCTTTCAAGTGGTAATAGTGGACTATGTAATCTGAAATAAATTGTTCTCATTAATTATTCCTGTAACGTGTCTTTTCTCCTCTTTAGATTCCCTTTTGGTAAAAGCTCCCCCAAAGGGGTATATTTATGACATTTGACCTAATCCATACTTATATTTCCTTGAGTCTCTGGATAAATGCTAGATTCTAACTTTATCTCTTATTTTCTTCTGAAATCCGAGGTCCAACTACAGAAAATTCTGTGTGTATTACATCTCTCTTCATGTCCTCTTTTTCTCCTCTCACTAATTGGATGAAATATGTACAGTTGTATTTCAATCAATATAAAATTTAGCCAGAGCCACAATAATAGTTTTTCTCCTCAGAAGCTTTTTCTGAGTTTCTTCATATGCTTTGACTTTCATTATTTTTATTTTTTTTTTTTTTTTGTGGGGTGTGGGGTGTTGGGATTGGTTGGGGTCATCTATCTCAGCTGTGTCCCCTCACAGCCTCCTGCCCACCCCAGCCTGTTCAATGTCAATGCAATGTGAGAAGCAGAAAAGGCCTTGATGCTGCGTTGAGTTGCTCAGCAATAGCTAAAACATCAGCAGATTATCAATGGCCATTTTCATCACAAATCCAAACCAACATCATGCAAGCTACTACAACAAAAAATAACTTTATCTCAACCAACCATGTTAGAACTACAGTCTGCCTGAAAGGCAGAAGAGTAACCAAATTGTAATGCTGATAATAACAAATGCTTTCTACAGAGCATGAGGTGTGAATACACCATCTGTATTTCATTATCGTGGCCTTGAGCCACAGAGGAATAAAGGGACCAGATTTTTTTTAGTTGTTTTCTATTTTTTTTAGTTTATCTTCTCAGGTGCTTTGGTTAGTATACCTTTGGTCAGTATTATAGCTACTACCCATTCTTTCTGTATATGCATATTTAATATAAAATATTTTACGTGTATTAATATTTAACAAATGTTCTTATCCTAACCCATGACTCAAGGCTGATCAGAACAGGTCCTAGCTTTATAACTAACTTTGTTGTAGTTTAAGTACCTGAAAATTCAAAATGGAGCTCTCCATCAAAAGAGAGCCTAATTTGTCCACTCATCAGTAACTGTCTGAACGAGCATTCAGTTCTGCACCTCAGGCTTCCATTGCAATAAAAAAAGTCTCCTGCAGTAAATGGAAACATTTTGGTGAATGAAACTGAGACCACATCAGGGCTAAAACTGCACATAAGTAAATTTAAATACAGATTTAATTGAATCCATGTGTTCAGTATCAACAGCTTCTAAGGAGGGTTTGTTACTGATGAAGAAGAACAGGCTGCAGGAAATAGTGGCATGCTGAATTGAGCACTCTAATCAAGACAAGGCATGGGTGTAAATTCTGCTCCTTTGATGTATCACTCACCAGTGTTATTAGGCAACAACTGTGTGTTTGCTCTGTTTCTTGAAGCAACAGATTGGGTTGGATGCGATTTATTTTCTGTTCTATTGGTTAAATTAAGGATTTTCTAAAGTAATTTCAAGCAAAGGAATAACTCAATAAGCAAATTAGGAATGCCACTGAGGGTGGAGGAGAAATAAACCTTATTTGATGATGCTGATTATACAGAGTCTTGTGTTTAAAGAGAGAAATATTGACAATACCAAAATAATATTTCATAGGGAAAAAAATTGTTTATATCATGGAAAAAAAAATGTGATGTCTGTGATTCTGAACTTAAACTGTTCTTTACCAAATGACTTATGATTTCTCAGAGACATTAAAAATACATCCTGTTCTCCTTGAATTCACTGAATGATTGGAATATAAGAATGATTACAAGAAGGTGAAAACAGATGGCTCCAGCCAAACACAACTTATCCTCTATAGGTATTAATTTATGAGATGCAGTTGCTATTGTGGATGCAAAATTGTGTCCCTTTTTTCCTGCCTGATCAAAGGGCATGGCTACAGTGCAAGTCATTTAGGGTTTTTTTTTGTTTTGTGGAAACTCTTCAATTATTGATCAAAACAGTAGACTGATCAAAGCCTCATTTGCAATAAAATTTAAAGCAAAGTTTTGAAGACTAGATGATAACCACCAGATGACATTCTACCTAGTAGCCATTGGTTGGTTCTAATGTGTATGCAACAATCCAGTTCCCACCTTTCTTTTGGAGAGGATGGGAGCAGCAATTTGAAGAGCAAACTGTAGAGCTGAATAGCCCTTTTGTTACTCTGCTTAACCCTAAAGAAAAGGACTTCCCAAGGAAGGAAGATAAACTAGAAGAGTCCAAGAACAGTTTTCAGCTAGAACTGTAAGAAGTTCCTTGACTGCATCAGCTCAGCAAAGCCCTTGGGTTAGAAATCTAAAATTCTGTGTGAGAAATGTGTTAAATATTTGACTCAGTTCATGCCTGTCATGTGCAGCATTTCCTAGAGTTTAGTTTTAAAAGGGAGCATGATACAGAATGCATTGTTGTAGGGCATTGTGTTTGAATTTAGCAGACTGAGCCCTGAGTGAAGCTGTACAGATTTTGACCAACAAAACCAAGATGTTCCTAAGATGGTAGCAGCACAACAGATTCAGAACCAAATATTAAAGATTTGTCTATTGAAACCTCTAGTCTTTTATACAATATTCCAAAGGCAATTCAGATTTTTAGAGACAAATATCTTAGTGAGGCTTAAACAATGTGGGAAGAGAAACTAGATGTATAAACAATTTGTTGCACACATTTCATATGTGTCCGTACTTGCTATTGGTGGTCTTTCTAGAAGATGAACTGTCACTGCTGTTCATGACTGTGGATACAAAATTTAGGACCTCCATTAAGATGATACGTTTCAAATATAAACTATAAAACTGTTGGGAAGAAACACACGGGTTTAGAAAAGGAAGATGGTAATAACAAATGAACAATTGTCCAAGAACCTGTTTTTTTTCAGCATGAAATGATGCCAACACTCTTCCAGTAATATAGCACTGGAATTCAAACCATTTCAATAATGAAGACTATGTTTTTAAAAGCAGGAGATGGTTCTGGTGTTAGAATCAAGAAAGTGTATCCTTTCTCAGACAGGAGAGAACAAAGAGCAGTTTGGTTATAAGGCTGAGATGATCCAGTTTGTGAAACCCTGAGCACCATGACTGCAAAGGAACTTTAATTCTGGCCTGAGGTGGTTAGGGAGAGCTTTCAAGTGATGACATGCTTATCTGAATCTTCAGAGAGCATTAATCAGGAAATAAGAGTGGTAATCCCATCAGATTTTTTTAAAAAAAGTTTTTAATACTTATGCTTATTCTTGGAGTAGAAAGCCATGGGTGGATTCAAAACCCCAAAACAGTAATTGGGTACCTCTGTTTATTAATCACTTCAAATGATATTGCATTTAATACTTCCATACTTTATCCAAAGCAGGCAGTGAACTAAAAGCATAAGTAAAGCAAATATATTTTGGATCCTGAAGAGAATCTGAAGACTAGTGTAATCACCAAAGAGAAACAGTTCTGACATGAAGAGACATGTTGAAGAAAAAAGATGCAAAGTGAATGGATGTATGATCAGCAGAATGTAAAGGATAATAAGAATGAGGTGCCTATATTGCAGGTCAAACTCCCAAGAATAATGGCCACTCCACATCTGTTCCTTCCTGTGTCTGGAAGTAATTCTGAGAAGTGAACACATATGGAACCATCTGTTTTGCAAGCCCAGAGGTGACTGTGGAATGGTTTAGTGTGCTTATCTTCAAAAAAAGACAAAAACCAAGAAATCCCCTCAAACCAACATTATTTATTTTAATATTATTTATAGCACCACCTGTCAGAGGTGGAAAAATATTTACATTTAATACAAGAATTGTTCAGAGCAGCTGTGTAGTAAAAAGCTCATTTATAGATGTATTTCATAACAGTGATGCTGGCAATTATCTATTTACTTATTTATTTATGAGGATCCCAAGAAAGATACTAATTTTTGAAAATCCTTGGAGTAAAGTAAAGAAGATAAAGATAATTATGATGGATTTCTCTTTTTTCTCTTCTTCCTTCTTTTTTTTCTTTTATTTTTTTTTTTCAGAAATATTACTTAACTTTTCCATAATTCACAAAACTTTTTAAAACCCACATAACATGTTTCCTTTGCTTTCTAGCTATTCAGCACAAATGTGGTTGTCTATTCAGTTCTACTTATCCACCTCCTTGGAAACCTCTTGTGGAAAGCTGAAAGAGGATGTAATTGATATCCCCATATTCTGAATCTTCAGCCCTTACTGAGAAATATCCTTACTAATACACAGCTGAAATATTTAAGATGTGTTTTGAAACTGATTCTCTTTTAGAGTTGAAGTAGAAAGAGACAACCCTTTGAGACTTAATGACTGTAAAGGCTTTTCCATTTTCAAATAGATACTTACCAACCACAGTCATGGTTACTTGTCAGGAAAGAAATGCTGCCATATATCATTATGAAATAAAGGTCCATTTTCAAGGCATCATTACAGTAGCACAAAAAGCATGAGCATATATTGGACAAGCAGTGAGATGGTGTTTGCTTCAGGCTGTATTCAGCATCTCTCTTTTCTTCTTTGTTTCATTTCTGACACTACCCATCTATTTATACCAGATTAGAATAGAATCATTTAGACTGGAAGAGACCTTCAAGATCATCAAGTCCAACTTTATTCCTAGCTGTATCAAAAACCACTAAACCATATCCCTAAGCACATCTACATGTCTCTTAAATACTTCCAGGGATGGTGACTCCACTACTCTCTGGAAAGGCCATTCTAATGCCTAACAACTCTTTCAGTAAAGAAATTATTCCTAATATCCAGTCTAAACCTCCCCTGGTTCAACTTCAGACCATTTCCTCTTGTTCTATCACTTGTCTTTAGGGAGAACAGACCAACTCCCACCTCTCTACATCTTCCCTTCTGGTAGTTGTAGAGAGCAGTAAGGTCTCTCCTCAGCCTTCTCAGGGCTAAACAGCATAGATCCTTCATCCTTTCCTCCTAAAAGACATGCTCCAAAGCCTTTAGCAGCTTGCTAGCCCTCCTCTGTACCCTCTCCAACACCTCAACATCCCAACACTGGACACAGTATTCGAGGTGTGGCCTCTCTAGATCCGAGTACAGAGGAATTATCACCTCCCTGCTCCTGCTGCTAAACTATTCCTGATATGGACCAGATAATTTCCTGCTGTTTGTGAGGTGGGGAAAAGGGATACAGGAGCTTGTGCAGCACCCACCACAGACTCTGAAAAATTAGAAAAAAAGCAGGCTAGTCAGCTGATTAGCCACAACAAATGACTGTGTGAGATCATGAACAGGAAGTTTATTACCAACACAGGTACTGTTACAAGGGAATAGGCAGTGAGTGCCATGCACCAGGAAAGGACATGCTGGCATATGCAGGTGTCACAGACCCTCTGACCAAACAGGACAATTGGGCCGACAGATTCAGACCTACCCTCAGTTTCTTCATTATTGAAAATGAAGTATATACTGATGACTATGGTAACTAGTGGGTGCATCAGTCAGAAACCACAGAGTGGAGGTTGTGGTTCCCACACATATGCATGCAATCACAGGATAGGCCTAATAAGACGAGTCCAAAAACTACATATGTAGAGGGAAATACTCAGGACCAGCCTCCTTCTGCTTTCCATTTTTAGCACTGTAATTATTATTTTTTTTTTTTTTTTTAAGAAGTAAAGTGGAGTTCAGAGCCAAGGTTTGCTCTTAAGAGAACTTCCCCCCATCTGGTATCTGAATTTCAAGTCTTGCATAGTTAAAGTAGCTTTAAGCAATGCTCTCTAAATCACCTGAAGGTAATACACATTTTCTTGGTCATGCCTATGCCTGAGTGCCGGAGGAACCTGGGCTGCAAACTTGCCAATGGTAAATCTCTTAAGCACTTTGTTTCTCCACTTGTGAAAAAAAAATTTTAATACTGAATCTGTGGAAAAAGATGGTTACAAGACTTTTTTTTTTTTGCTTCTGTAGATTCTGTAAATTTAGTTCCTGTGCAGTCTCATCAATTTCAGCTGAAATCTCAGTCTCCTTCTCTTTGCCCCCAATGACCTCCCCCTTGGTCCTGCTGTGCTCCTCTCCCAGACTGTGCCTGCTGTCCTCTCCTGAGGCCAAGATTTCTCATGTCAACAGTGGGTGTATTTTTAATTTCTTTCTCCCCTTTCTTCCCATATACGCTGTGTATTTTACTTTGCATCCTGATTTCCATTAACTACGTTTGGGGACCCTCAGGCTTGTCACTCATGGAAAATAAATTGCACTGAGGATAGAACGCAGCCTGGGATAGGGCTACAAAGGAAAGAAACATCTGATGAGGTAAATGCTGGCCCAGAGTCCTGAAGAAACCACAGAGCAACATTAACATTTCCAGGCAGCTGGCTCATCAGTGATGTATTCTCCTACTGCTTAAGCAGTGATTGCTGTCAGTGCTTTCAGAGAACCACTCTCCACAGGAACGAAGGGAGTAGCAGGCCAGCGGCACTATCAAAACCATGTGCTTGATTAGCTTGTGGCTGGGACAAAGTGCACAAAGCATGGCTCCAAAAATCAGCTCTGCAGCACCTTCTCCTGGTCCACCTAAAGAGAAGCCACAGAAGAGACTGCCCACCCTGTCTCTCTAGAGGTAAAGAACATAATTACTGCTGTCAAGCCTGTATCACCACCAGCATCTTTGTGGTCATGAATGTTCAGTGGTATTTGTGATACACATAAGTCTTCAAACAAGCCACACTGCTGTGACTAACACCAGCTGAAGTCAGCTTCACATGCTGACAGATGTAACCTGCAGCCACTTGTGGTTTGCAACCATAGACAAATAATAATGTATATAAAAAGGATCTTATCTTTCTCACTTGATCTGTTAAAACCAGCAGTGTTATGCTATTATAAAGGAAAGACCAGATAGACCTGTAGTGTCTTGGCAGGTTTAATTGAGGACAGTCTGCATTTAAAAGGCAACAGGTCAGCCTGTGGTTTGGGCTCTGTGCCTGCACAGGAGCAAATGAGGATGCAAAACGCTCTTTCCCCTCTCACCCTGGCCACTCTTTCTGACCTCACATTCAGGCATACAACTGGGAAAAGGCAGATTACCAGTGTCCTACCTCTCCCAGTTTAAAGGCCATCGGGACTGGATTCAACCAGAATGTTAATGGGGAACAGACACTCCCTGTCATAATTTACAAAACTTGCACTGCACCAGGCGATGACAACAGGAGGCTACAACTCATTTTAGAGGGGAGATCATGGAGGGAAATAATCTGCTGCTGAAGACTGACGAAGGAGCAGAGAAAGCTTGAGGATGTCTGTGTTGCTGAGAGCCAAAACTGGAAAAGGACGGTGATGGATGTAATGTGTTAGGTTGCAGCACACACATAAAAGAAGGACTGATAATCTTGTGCTACTTAAAGCCACTGCCTCAATACTGTAGTGTTAAAAAAAAATGTCCAGTGTTTTCATCCCATGAAGAAGATGTATTATTGTCATATTTCTTAATGTTTAGCTCTGCTGCAGCACAGCAAGCCACAAAATACCTTCTGTGCTGCCTACTAATCCTGCCAGTAAGTTTCAAATGCAGTAGCTGTTTAAAGCAGCATCAATACAGTGTGAAAAATAACACTCTAGCAGGGAAGAGGTTATGTGTATTTGAATTTGTTTCATGTTCCTTTTCCTTGCTTGAGTTCTTCCTACGGGGTTCTACACTCATTAATTTGCAGCCAACCATAAAACCCTACAGGTAATCCAGAAGCTTTAAAGGTAAGATTTTCAAGGCTAGAGTTTAATTGCTTACAAAACCTCCATGTACACGTTGATCTCAGGGAGGATTCCTGCAGGCTTACCATCAAAAGCCTGTTTGATTTGTATTTGCCAATTTTCCTGTTAACATCACATGTTCATGTTAATTACTTCATTAGAGGACCAAAAAAGAACTTAAAAGAGAAGTGAATATGTGTTCTCTATGTTGTTTAAATATTAGTCACTAATAGTGGAAAAGGACACAGAAGAAAGCGTTAACACACAGGCATGTAATTGTTATCTTATGGAAAGCCACCACAGAAGTTTCACAGCTCCTATTTTCATAATATTTGTTTAGTTTTCCTCTCTTTGAGGACAAACTATTCTCACACAGCTGTCAGCATCTGTGAAAAGTTTTCTTTAAAGGCTTAGTGGATAATATGTCAATGCTTTTTAATATTTTTAGTTCTTTTTTAATTAGTTTTTTTTCCCCAAAATACCTTTTCCTCTTAAGAAGCAAACAAACATGAAGCAAGATTATAAACAAAACCATACAATGCTCCAAGAAGATCTAAGTTCATGAGCTAAAGGAATGCTGAGGTAAACCATTTTGATGTTGTTTTATAACCCAGAGTTTTCAAAAATTATATTCAGAGATGACAGAAATTATCTGGCAGTTACAAAGACTGATAAATTACCATCAAAATAATTTGCTGCTGGTGTAGAGAAAATACAGAATTGAGATGTGCCCATTGCCTTTGGAGTGAATAGGTTCATAACTGGGAAAAAAATGGCAATATGGATGTAGGATGAGAGGATCAAGTTTTGGCTTCTGCATCACTACATCAAATGCTACCCTATGGGATAGGTAAGGATCAGAACATAATAGTTTTCTGGTGCCCCCTGGATTTTATTACAAGTTTGTGCAAGTTAAAGCAACTTTAATCTACATTTGGAGATAACCTTTCCCAAGGATTGCTTTTCAATCTCCTGTAGTCAATATAGCTCAACTGAGCTTACACAGCCTCATTATACTGAGGTCTTATTTCTACTTGATGAAACCATCTACAGCAAACCATTCTTCATTTGGAAACCTGACTACATCTACTGTTATTTGTTTTGTGGGCTTTTTTTGTGTTTTTTGTTTGTTTTTTTTTTTAGCTAGCTTTTATTTATTTGTTTGCTTTGTTGTGGGTTCGTTTGGGTTTAGGTTTTTTGTTTGTTTGCTTGGTTTTTGCTTGGGTTATTCTTTAATATCTTGTTGCCAGAAGAGAGAAATGACAGTTTAAATCATCTATGAAGCTGTTACTGTACTGGACCAGTCATAACCCTAAAATACAGATAGACCTCTAAATTTCTGAGGTTTCTCATGACACTTTTGAAAAAGAAAAGAAAAAATGAAAAAAGAATAGAAAAGAAAGAAAAAGTAAAGTGACAGATTAAGAATATTTTGCTCTTTTTGCCCCTTTTATGGGTTTTACCCAAAGTCATCCTTTGACTTGGGCACAGAATTCTATTCCCAGTCTCACATAGTTCCTTCTCATTTCTTTCTCCCCAGCTTACATCTTTTATCTGGGGTTTATTTGTAGGGATATTTCCAGATAAGCCCTTGATAATCAAGGGGATACCTTCCTCTGTATGGATATCTGGCATATATCCTGCTCCTGCAAGCCATGGTCTAAACACTGATACAGTCACTTACTGTGTCTGCCATATGTGGAGGAAGTAGCCTTCAGATGAGGGGCAATAACTACCAGTTTAGGGCTTATTTGTCATTCCTCACAAGACTTTGCTGACCTGAACTGCCTAGTCCTGGAGGCTTTCTCTGGCAGTACATTCACTTCTTCAAATATGCAGGGCCCAGGAATTGTTAATATTTGCTCAGCTTGAACATTTTGTGTATGGTTTATAGATTAGTTTGTGGCTGAATATTGAATGATGTAATTAGAAAATGCCTAATTAACTTTATTAGAGTAAATAATGACATGGAGCAGTGAAAAAGATATGTTTCAAATAACACTTTTATTTAGGGACACATAAAAGTCTTCCAAAGACTGAAAAAAAGGGGCTCAAAACTGTGTTCAGGATGCTGCTGAAGCTGCAACACAAGAGAAACTGTTAAAAGCCAGAGACAACAGGGTATGAGGAAACAGCTTATAGGAGAAGAGAGTCAAAGAAAGAAGATTTTAACTCTCATTTCAGTTAGAAAAATGCTCTTGGAAAAAGTGCTGCTTTCCAGACTGCAAATGGCAGTTCCAGCAGTTTTCCCAATAACCCCATCAGTTTTCAGTATGAGCATAAACCAGTAAATGCTGCTCATGGTGAGGGTAGAAACCTTGTTCTGAAAAGGGGGAAAGATTTACCAAATGTCAGCACACTCATTTCAGTGTTTGGAAATGTGACAGAGGCCCCTATCCAACTCTCAGTGATCCCACTGCAAACCCTCCACCCCAACTGATTTCACTGGGACCTAGACAGCCCGTGCAGCAGAACTGGTGCAACCAAGATGGAAAGTTAGGGTCACGTCAAAATTCCTGTAATCTGCAGCATTTCTGGGAGGCTTGATTGAAGTTTGTACCCTTCCACTCACATATGCACTGAGCAGCAGCCAGACAGGATACTCAGACTTACCGACTTTATAAATATTTCTTGAAACCTCTGGAATGTTTTGGGCAAGATCCAGGTACTGGAAAAAATATAATTGTGGAGCTTCTTGAGGGAAAAAAACCCCAACATCCAAAAACCAAACCAAACAAAAAAAAACAACCCACCAACCCTGGTAATTATTGGAAATAGCACTCATTTAGAGTGATCGAGGGAACCCAAAAGTTGATGAATGGATGGAACAGCTGGGTGAGGTTCCAGGCAGAGGGACTCATGCTGGAAATCAAAGGCACACATCTGAGACTGAAGCTGCTGGGCTCATGCTAAACTCTGCCTCAGTAAGGGCTGGTAACAGCCATACACAGTGCCATCTACTGGGCCTGGGACTGTTTTTAACCTTTTTCTGAGCTCTTGGATTAGGTGTGTAGGCTGCCTGAACCTGGCACTTATGACTCTGTACACTGATTTTCTCATTGCCAGCATGAAGCATTGCTCAGCAATGAATAGGCACAAGCTATCAGAAAGATCAGAACTTGCTAAGAACTGCATGAGACTGAAAAATAGCATATGCCCTGTACTAAGAAGGGAGAAATCCTCTTGGGAACTGTAGGAAATGGCCTTAGTAGGGAGGGCATGTGAGATCTTTTCCCTCCAAAAAGAAGAGCAAAGAGGCAAAAATCATCTCTTCCTCTGTCACCTCCTGTCAGCACCTTGTCAGTAGAAGGGCAGATTTCTTTTCACCCCCTTTCCTCTCATACTGATCTGGGACAGCTGGGGTTGAAGACATTTCTGTCATGTCTGTCTGCTGCATCTTCCTTGTGTAACCAGAGTTAGACTGCTCACAATCATGGCTTAATGAAAGGATTTTTCCCCAGCTCTGATTAAGAAGGATCTTTGCATTTTCATTGAAAGTACAAAATCTCTGATGTGGGGAGATGCCAAGAATATTGTCTACATCTTTTTTTTATAGTAAAGGTCTGGAACTTATTATAAGATGTTGGGAAATACTCTGAGGGTTTTGCAGTGTGGGAAAGAGTAGAGTTCTTTGATCGAGCAGTACGTTACCTGGTTGTGGACAGGGGATGAACTTCATGATTCATGTAATATCTTCAAGGCTTTGTTCCTCCCTGGGAGTTTGCTCTGCTCTTCTTTTTCTTCCAAGGAAAGAAGAGTTCAAGATTTCAGTCCCCTGGGCTGACTGCATGTTGCTTTCTCACTTTGTTTAGCAACATGGTTAACTGCTGTGCATGAGATAATTCACCCGTGTGAATTTGTGGAGGATGAAAAGTCTGGCCTCGCTCATTGTGCAGAGTGAGATGGCTTAGAGTGGCTTTCAAACCATCAGGGAAGGCTTGTTTGCACTAAATAATGGCCTGCTTCTTGAGACTGGGGGGCTGTAAGTGTTCACGTTCCCTGAAATAAAAGTTGCTTGACACATGAGAATGTGGTTCACTTAATATGTATGCAGAGAACCATGCAAGCAGATGGAGCAACAAAAAATGGCACATCTAAGGTACCCAGGAGAGACAAACAGTGAAAAAACTAAGAAAAAACTTCACATTAGTGATATTTTATTTTATTTTGTTTTATTTTATTTCATTTTTATTTTATTTCATTTTTAAGCTTTTATGTGGCTTCCATAGGCCACACTGTGTATCTCCACTTTCTTTCTTAAATAGTAACCAGGCAAAGATTCTTATTGTATGAACTTGTGCTTAGATATTGCTGTTGATTTTCTACTTTAGCATACATACTTTTTTTTTTAATATAGCTGCAAATAAAGGAACACCTCTCTTCCAGAGAAAGAATATAGATTTATTAACTTGGAGTATCTAGCATGACTTGATACCCATTTTTATGTTTTTAGGTTTCACTTCTGTTAGTGACATTGTGAATGTTATTAATTTGAATTGATTTTATGAAGAAGATTGAATAAAGTGTATAATTAGTGTTGGAAATATGCCATATTTGTTCTTTATCAAGTTCTCCTCTTGTGCACACCTGCATAGAATATTTTAATTTAGCAAAAAAAGGCTATAGCTATATAAAACCTAATATATATTTATATAAAATACTTCAAGAATTGTAAAATAAAAGTAAAATAACCCCCCAGACTTTTTGTCTTCTCATGGCAATCATTCCCTATATACCAGTAGCAATTATATATAAACCTTATATATAAGGAGACTAAATTATTCCAGTAAGGACCTAAGTGTAAATAGCTAAAGCTGACATTATGACCCTATAGCAGGGATTTCTGCTAAGTCTAAATTCCACAGTCTCAGCTGTGGAAAGAAAATAACCAAGAGTCACAAAGGGATGTTAGTAACACATAAGACATAGAGATGACTCTGCTAGTCAGTAAGTGAGCCAATAATTAAATTATAAAGTACAGTAGAGCTATAAGCATATATTAAACATTTAGCAGTTTGGGTCCTGATACAGAAAAACAATTCAGCCTATGTTTAATTCCAAGCATGTGACTGGTCTGCTTGAAGTAAATGGAAAAAAAAGGTAATTGTGGTCAAAGCCTCAAAACGGGGGTTGTCCCTTTGTTCACTTGAGTACCTTGTATACAGGCAGTTATGGCTCTCTGCCAGGTCATATACATACACAAAAGTGGGGTGTTTTCTCTCTTACTTTTGGGATCCTTCCCTCCCCTCCCCTAGCATAGCTATTTTCTTCACGGCTCTACCTAAACACTCTGCTTTCCTAAACCAGAACTATCTTCATCTATCCCACCTCTTCACTGAATTATCATGGGAGTATTTCCACACAGGCAAATATCACCCATCAGTGGCCTAGATAGCCAATTGCTCTGGGGGGTCTCATACCTACCACATAGGAAATTAACTGGTGATCAGTTGTTAATCTCTCCTGTGAACATGTTCCCATGGACAGACAGGCTCAATACAGAGACAGCTCTGCTACCCTGGCTGACACCAGAAAGCTGTAATGATTCCATTTAAAGCAGGATTCTTAGATTTAACTGATTTGATGATCATCGTGTTCAGAACTGGCCTGAAAATGTTCCAGCAGCACTAGCAGTACATACAGCACAGTCTGGGAACTTCTGCCTGGAAAGACACGTACATTTACTGGAGAAAACTGCAATCTTTGAATGTCACATACCTTCCCTTATGAGCCATCAGACATATCTTTCATTTAGGCAGGCACAGAATCAATACTTATTCCCATAACAGATATCTGACTAATAGGTTAGAAATGTCTGCTGTGAGTCATTCAGTGTTATTTTTGCTCTGTTGTTTGGTGGTCCAAAGCACTGTGAAATATCCACCAAAGAGAAAACAAACAAACAAACAAAACCAACAAACCAACCCAAGGTAGATGCCCACACTGTGTATAGGAAATCTTCAGTGAATATGGGTCTGAAGATATGTCCTTGTACTATACACAAATCAAATGTGCTTCATGGTTTTCAGTCTCAAGCACACTCTTCTGCTCTAGAGCTATACTGTTAGTTATTTATTTAACTTCTTGTTTCCCTTTGACTTCTTTCCATGTACTTTTCTTCTCTCTGCCCTTGGCTATACAAAAAGAACATTTTGTACCCAGTCTCTAAGCAGGTTAGTTTCATGTGTGTGGTGACTGATGGAGCTGGGACTGATAGTACAAGCTCAAGGGATTTGGGGATCCCATCACATTGATTCTTGAAAATTTGGAGGGGGATTCTTTTAGATTGAAAAACAGAAAATCACATCCAGCTTTTCTGAATACAAGTCATGTTGCCAACTCGTGCTTGCAGTGCTGGAAATGTATTTGGAAGGGAATATTTTATTTTATTGCTAGCAGCAAATACTTACTTTGAATCACTTGTCTTTTTTTTTTTTTATTATTTTTTTCCTTAGTTTGCATTCTTGTTCAGATTATTTCTTGTTCAGACGGGTGCCCACTTCCTCTTTCCTTCTTCATAACAAAACATCTCTAACCAAACAAGGATCACGTAGCTGATTTTTGTCACAAGCAGCACATGCAATGGGAAAGCACTTCTGCATCCCCTGAAAGTACCTCCTTAGAAAATTCAGGGTGTAACAAATTGGAGTCAGTACCAGCCTGGACTCTGGTGCTGTTCCTAAGAGCATGGTCCAACTGAATGGCTGTGACTGGGATGATCTGCAATGGGGATGTGAACACAGAGTTCTTTCACTGATGATTCATTTATCATTCTTCTCCATTTAATCTATCAAATATTATCAAATGGCCTCTTTGACCCTGAAATGACCCAAAGATTCATAGATTCATAGAAAAAAAAGAGGCAGAGACTTAGTACTTTCTCACCCTTTGATAGGAGAATTAGACATACTATGTAGACTATTTTCATACTGAAATATATGCAACAGATTTATATCTATTATATGCCTTGTTTGTGTCTACCATATGCTTTTCACATAAAGATAGAAAAAAGTTAAATACATTGAAAATCAGTGGAGAGTTAAAAAAAATAAAAAGGAAAAATGAAAAGAAAGAAGGAAAAGAAGAAGAAAATTAAGGGGAAGAAAACCCCAACAAAAATGAGAAAGATAAAGAAAAAGATGTGGGGGAAAATAAATACAAAGAGAAAAGGAATAAGTAAATAGGAAAAAACTCAACAGCATCTTCTGACAGAATGCCAGAATCCGAGAAGTTCAATCACTAGAAGGAAGTATATGTGCACTGAAATTCTTTCTTTCTCAAAAGTATTGAGATAAATAATACTGTGATGTTAGGAAAGCAGGAAGAGAAGTGTAATCAGTGTTCAAAATTATTTCTTCTTAAAACATGCTTGGCTGCTCTGGAAGATTTCAATCTCTAGACTGGAATTTTCCATTCTAGTGGTCTCCTCTCACTTGTTCAAATATTAGTGTATATTTGGAGGAACACAGAATCATATAGTAGTTTGTGTTGGAAGGAAACTTTAAACGATCTCTAGTCCATCCTGACCTGCAAAGAGCAGGGACATTTTCAATCACCAGCTCTGTGATTTTTAGTAAAACATTTCTGGATCCAGAACATCCAGTAAATAACATCATGGCAACAGGTAGCAAAGTTTTTTTGAGCTTTCAGAGGAGACTAAGATTTTGTATGGACAAGAGTAATCACTAACAATATAACTGCATATCCCTTAATTTTGCTCTGCAGTCCTTCCAAAGTCTATCTAAACCAGCCAGCTTTCTATCAGTTCCCAGACAGGTGGATATGTCAAGTGTTATCTGTGTACACCTATTGAATGACCAGCAGTTAAAATGGTGGAAAAATTCCTGGGAAATTGTTTAGGGTAGGGTAAAGATATACTTTGTTCCATATAAAAGGCTCTTGGTCCTTTTCTAGAAGACAAACAAATGAACAACAAGCTTATGAGAGAAGTATTTTTCCTATCCTTTTTGTCTTCTACACCTTTCTTCATCAAGGGGAAAATCTTGTTATGCTAAGTCCTTAATGTACATTAGCTTTGTTCTTTATATTTTCAGAACTCAGATTTGTTGACTTTGATAAGTTTTCTTTTTTTAGTTCCACCAAGAGGATAGGAGTTGGAAGGGACCTCTCAAGATCATCTAGTCCCCCCTGCCACAGCAGGATCACCTACAGTGTATCACACAGGCAAAAGTCCTAGAGGCCTTTGAAAGTCTCCAGAGATGGAGATTCTACCACCTCTCTGGGCAGCCTGTTCCAGTGCTCTGTTGTTACCCTCACAGTGAAGCAGTATTGCCACACGTTGAGGTTCAACCTCCTGTTTTACAGTTTATGGCCATTGTCCCTAGTCTTGTCACTGAACACCACTGAGAAGAGCCTGGCACTATCTTTCTGACACCCACCCTTCAGATATTTATAAGCACTGGTAAGATCCCTCCTCATCCTCCTCTTTAAGCTAAACAGATCCCTCTGTCTCTGCCTTTCCACATATGGTAGGTGCTCCAGGCCCTGTATCAGCTCTGTGGCCCTGCACTGGACCCTCTCCAGTAGTTCCTTGTCCTTTTGGAACTGGAGAGCCCAGCACTGGACACAGTACTCCAAGTGAGGCCTCACAAGCACAGAACCTCCCTTAACCTGCTGGCCATCTTCTTCATGATGCATCCTTTTGGCTATGGGGACACACTGTTGGCTCATGGTCATCCTCTTGTCCACTAGGACTCCAAGGTCCTTAATTATGTTATTTTTGAATTATTTGTCAGAGCTCTCACTCCGTGAATATCAGGGCTCAGCACTCTTGCTTAAACTGACTTTTTCATGCTCTTCTGTCAATTGTACCACAGCCAAACAAATTGACTGGAATGAACCCTGGGATCTGACTGTATTACATATAGACAGAGACAGCAACTTCTTTGACATTAGAACACAGGCTAAAGTGAGTCCTGAGAGACCTGGGGTTTGTGTACAAAATGAACCCAGGTTCTTGAGCTGAAAGACTTAGAATATGGGATCAAGAGAAGAATTTGATCTAGATTCTGTTAGCCAACGATCACTTCCCTCCACCTCGGGGCTGGCAGCATCAACACTGCTAAAGCACGAGAACAGGCTCGTGGAGTTAGAAGTAACATGTTCAGGAAAAACAGAAACAGCTTTACTTTGTGCCTCATCTTTATTTAGTATAAGCTCATACGTGGAAGTGCTTGGTATTTTGAATCATGTTAAAAATAACTGTTATGGTTATGAGAAATACACTTTCTCATTCAATAAAAAAGGAAAAAAAAAAAGGCAAGAAAATATCTGATCCTGTGTACAAGGGTAGGATTGACTTTTAATGAACTCTGTAGGCTCTCTTGTTAGTTTTTATGCTTAGGCTTCTAACTTTTGACCTTTTCCTGGTATGCCAGCCATGCCAAACGGTTTATTGAGCTATATTCACAAAATATGGGAGGTTTAAAATTTATACCCCTGGATATACTTTCCAAAGCAGGATGCCTGAGCTGGTACAAAGTGTACTCATATTTGTTCCTCATTATTAACAAATTTACTCAAATTGGATTTGAAATGTGGAGAGTGTTTTATTTCCAGAAAATATTTCCAGCATTTTTAGGAGACATTTGGGCTAATTTATGACCTTGTCTTGTAATACTAGCTGACTGTTAAATAATATAGTAGAGAAATGTATGATTGAAAGCAGAATCTAAAGACCTAGCAGTTCTATCTTTATCTTTTCAGTATATTGGCTTGTTCGTTAGGTACTAGATAAAAACAGTCCTAATGAGTTTTTTAAATTGAAGTTTTTAAGACTTATTTTTGAGCAATTTTTTTTTTCTGGAAACATTAAAACAGCATCACAGAAGATACAAATGGAGCATCTATTCTACAGAGCTCTCAAAATCAAGGGCTTATTTCTACCATTTTGTCTTTTATTTGCTCACTGTTCTGTTCACCTTATGGTGTTACTTACTGAGACAAGAAATGTAAGAATACAAGTGATATAGGCCATCATTTATCACTGAAAAAAAAAAAATCAGTCTGTATGTTCATCAATGGATTGTTGTGACTTGCTTACTAGATAAGTGGAAATGTTTAGTACAGTCAGGTGTCCAAATCTTGCTCTCTTTCTGAATTGCCTCATTGTTTGCTGGTGGCTCATGAGCAGAATGATGGCATGAATGGGACTTGGGAAAGCACCCGTGCTTGAAGAGAATTGCTATGAAGATGAGAAAGCATTGCCAGATCATGCAGCTGTGAAAAATAAATTATGGCAGATATCCAAAGATTACTGAAAGAAACGACCTGAGGAAATAATATTTGTGAATATCCATGCTTTAGTTGAATCTAGTAGAACAATGCTTTAGTTGAATTATTAGTAGCATGGAAAATGTTTATAATATCTAGGAAAAAGTTGATTTTTTAATAATGAAAGCTAATGTTTATCTGATGTTTTGTTTGTGTAATTATTTCCTGCATTTAGAAAGTCAATGGCATTAAGGTTAATTTTATGAAATATATATACAAATAAGTAATAAATGCAAACACTACTATTTAGATACATCCACATGGTCACTGTTTGTCAACATGTTATTTCCATCTTCCAAAAGACAAAAAATAAGAGAAAATGTTAAAGAAATTAGTTTTTATTCTATGTTCCTTTCTCCAGTCCCACCTCCACATGTATTTTTCTATTGCCTTTTATTATCTTATTTTATTTTAATTTTAAGGTTTTAAATAAACTTGATTAAAGGCCTTCTGCTTCAAGCTAGTGGTCTGCCACTTTTTGGAGATTGTTAAATGCCTGTAACAATTGAATTAAAATTTTGAATACAAAGATTCAAAGAGTAGAGAAGTATCATTACCTTATCTCGTTTATATATGAGACTTGTTAATATCCTTATGTACTTTGTTTGCAACTGTCTTGTTAATTAATTATCTGGCTTGTTATTCAAGTCACTCATGTAAATACAGAATTTTATTTATAAATTATATATTAAATAAAATATGAAGAATAGTAACACTCATTAAAATTTAATTAGATAATGAAGAACAATATTTTGTATATTCATAAGATTTGACCTAATAAGGTAGAACCTTTTTGAACCACACTTGCTAAGTAATTTTGGTTTGATAGTGAGACCTTCATAACTTCTATTTTAATTTAGTTTTTCAGCTGCTTACTCTCTTAATCTATAGTGATTTGTGATGTGTAAACATATTCCAATTATGGGAGACTACTTACAGACTTACAATTTTTTGCACCCCCAAATGCTTACAAAAAACAACCTCATCTTGGTTGAGCTTATAGTCCAGTGACAGTCATTAAGTGGTGTTGTGAGTCTGGTTTGTGAACAACCACCATACACTATATTTGCATTGTTTATGACAATGTCACAAGTCACTATCACAGTCTTATTAAAGGCAGTTGTAGGGTATGATGATAGATATGAACATATCATATCTACTGTTTCCTGTCTATCCTATAGACCTCTTATGCTGTCAAAGAAAGAAATTCGATTGAGCTGACAAACTGTTGGCTGGCATCCTACCAGGTATCAGTAAGACCTGCCAAGAGTTGTTTTGGCAGCCTCTCCCATCAGAGCTATGTGGGGCACAGAAAAAGCAGATGGTGTGCTTACTGTAAGGAATTATTCATAGTGACAATATTTATGATAAATCTATACTGTCTGTTTCTTATTACCTTAGGAGTTTCCATATTGTACTTGCACCAGGTGAGACCCGTGACTGTGGAGGCGTTAATGATTTCCTCTGAAAAAATTGTGGAAAGAGGTCGAAGAAAGACTACAAGACTACAAGATCTTGAGATGTCTTTCTTGAAGTTTCAAACTGTTGCACAATATTTCCTGAAACAGTGAAGGAAGCATGGTCAATAGGAAATAATCAAAGAAAGAAACACACAGACAATGTGTGTCACTGGTCCAGTGTCAAAATGTCACACAGACAGAGATTTTTCAATGCCTAGAGTTATTCACATTTCATTACTTACTAAAAAGTTTTGTGTTTGAATAAGATACATGTTCATTAAAACCCAGAAATTATACCAAAGTGAGAGAGGTTAGAGAACTTTATAAGACAGGATTAATTTAAAAGTCAAAATTAACCAATGATACTAGACACAATTTATGAAAAAGGATGCTGTTCATTAGGGATAACTGAAAACAATTTAATTAGGTTAATCTCATAGAATCATTCAGGTTGGAAAAGACCTGAAGGATCATCAAGTCCAACCATCAACTTTATCTTACATTTTGGGATTCAATCTAATCCAAAGGCAGTCAACATCCTAAAAGTTCTTGAGAAGGAAAGTTAGCAAAAAAATTATTTGCTTTTTTGGTTAGAACAAGTGGAAAATAATTGTGTTTAGAGAGTGACCACCACACATTTTGAAGAGGCATTGACTATGAACGTGCATTGTCACACAGATATCGAAAAAGCAAATACTAATCTGGAAGATATAATGAGTAATATGTCATACATGAAACATGACATAATTCTTCTGCTATATAGCCACCACAAGAGTCTGTAGTGGAATGCATGTTCAGTTCTGGTCCATCTTCAAGAAAGAAGTGGATCAACTCAAGAAATTCAAGAGAAATACAGTGAAAATGATAAAATATCTGAAAAACCATGGCCTGTGAGGAAGAGTTGATGGAATGTGGGATGTTTAAAGATGCAAAGGCTAGGTGACTACTAATGTGGTAGGGAATTGCCTGTTCCTCTTGTCAGACAGGTTAGGACAAGAGGTACTGAGGTAAACTCTAAAGAATCATCGAATGCTAGGGGTTGGAAGGGACCACTGGAGATCACTGAGTCCAACTCTTCTGCCAGCTTATGAGAGAAAGATCTAAGTTGTTATTAGTCAGAGAAAAGGAACGAACAGTGATATACTGTTGAAGACAGCACAGGGCAATTGTGGTAAGGATAAGATTTAAAAAGAGAACAGATGAACTCCATTTAGGTATAATACTGTATTTATTCTTGCTCCTCCTTTAGAAAACAGAAATGAATTAAATAATTTGTTGAGGTTCTATTTTCTGTGTCCTCTCCTTCTAAGAACTCCCTCACTGTTCTCAAGGCAGTGGCAAGTATTGGGTGTGTAATTAATGTGCTCAGGAAAGCGCAAATTTGCCAAACCCAAATACAAACCCTCTGATCATAGAATGGCCTAGGTCGGAAGGCACCCTAGAGATCATCTAATCCATATTATCCATGGATATTACTTATTTTCCCATGTCTATCTCCCTACACCTGTGACCATAACAAAGGAAATATCTTTTGCTGTATGATTGTAAAAGAATCTTTGATTTTAGTAATAACTTTGCAGGTCCTATTATCACCTCTGAGATGTTCACAGATTGCTTGAGATTGATGGAACTTCTGGAAGCCATCTTATCCAACTTGACTGCTCAAGCAGGGCTACCGAGTCCAGAGAACATGCTATTTTCATCCTAAGCCTGCTGAGGATGTCAGCTGTCATTAATCCAGGTATCACATATACTTATCAAGATGTGCCATTTACACAAAAAAATGGAGAGGTTATCTCTCAAATTGTCCTGTAGTGATAAATGGTAGTTTATTTTCCTGACAAAATAGGGTGATATCTGTAATCAATCCCAGACTGATAAACATTACTGATAAGGCTTCAGATAGCAATTCCCTTATTGCACTCTAATATCAAGGTCACCCTCATCAGTATTGACCCATCTTTGCCTTCTTATGAGAAAATAAAAAGTCATTGTTTCATGCATATTAATGCATAATGTAATTTGGTTCCCTGCAGAAGCCGTTCTTTATTTAGAGCAGTAATTATCCCCACTTCTGAAGATTTTCACATATGTTAAATATGAGAGAGATTGAATTATTCCTGTTAAGAGTTTCCTGGATCTCTCTTCAGCTACTAACTTGGTAGGTTGACAGTTCCCAGTCCTGACACTGCATTTCATCTCTCATTTCTTACACTCCACTGAGAATCAGGGAGGGACTAGTGTATGGAGTTCACTCTTTTGATGCCTCCACACTTGCCTTTCTTCAAATCGAAGATTTCAGAATTGTCCAGCTCTGAGTCATACCAAAATACATTAAAAAAACCCCAGCAAACCAAACCCTGGAGACATGTAGAGATTTTAGATATGGAACTGCTCTTCCAGCCTTTGGCAGTGTCTGTGTCAGAGTAAGACATCTTGGGATGTCTCATATTAATCACTCTGTTTTCTGACTCATGATTGCCTTGCAGGCATCTAGTGCACACCTCATACAGTCTTCTTGGCTTTGCATACCTGGACTTGCAGGGTCCTGCATGCCCTAAAGGGCTCTCTGCAGCTCAGCTGGATTAATTTGATCCTGACAGCAATCTTGGAGCAGCTATAGCAGAGAATCTGTTACAGTCATCCACATAGTAACTGAGATTTGTGGTTCCAGGAGACAAGAAAGACATATTACCAGACAAAGTATTAACTCTACTTCCACACCGACCTGAAAAGATGCCAGGTTGGGAAACAGAATTGTCCACAGTCCATCCTTAGAAATGAACACAACTAAGGAGCAGGATAATTGCAGCCTTTTTGGGAAAGAACACATAATCTCATCAGATTCTTCTGATGGGCTGCTGGCATAAAATATTTTGTCAAAAGTGAATTTTGAACACGTAAGAGCTATTTTTCCAAATGCAAAAGAAATCTGTATGTAGTGAGTACCAGAAAGGAATAAATTAACACATCTTTAGTAAAAAAAAAAACAAACCAACCAAACAAAAAACAAACAAACAGAAGAAATTACTACACAATATAGTTCATTTGTTTTTGAGTCTACAGAACTGGTTATGGGGCAGCAGTTAATTGGTGTAAAGTTAGTACTTCTGCCTCATAAAGCTTCATAGGTTTTAATATCTGCCTAGACATGCTTTATCAGAAATGTTCCTATATTTAATAACCTGCTTCTTTCCATCTTACAGCCTTTCAAGGATATAAGAAATTGTAGACAGGATTGTAAAAGTTTCTGGAATGAAATCCCAATCACTGTGAATACTGTTTTTTTTTTTAGTATGAACCAGCTCTACGTAAGTTCAAAATTTCTGGATATTTTTTTTTTCTGCCCTTTTCTGGTGACATATTTATTCCTTATGGCAATATTTTACCTTCAAAACTCTCTTAGAATGTATGAATTCATCAAACTTATTCAAAACTCAGCATTGTGGACAGCAAAAGAGGTACAAAATTTGCTTCTTGAACATCAGTGTCTCGACAATGAGACTTTGATCACTGAGAATTATTGCACAAAACAAGTCTAAATTATCACTGTCAGACCATGACTCAGACCCCTGCTGTGCCCAAGGGCTCCTTGTGCCACCCTGGGTAAGACACTCAGAAATTTCCTTTGCCTCACTACCCATTGATCAAATGATAATGGTGGCACTCATGGGTCTTGTCAGATAAAAAAATTGATGGACACTGTGTTACAATGCCAAACAGCCTCTGTAAATTGGGTAAGTATGTCTGAAAAAACCTCTTTCTAAACTGTGTGCTGCAAGCATTAGATAAATACCAAAATTTTGAAAAAAAAGAGTTGGTATATATAACAGAAATTGAATATTTTCTGATCACTGATGTTTTTCTACTGGAAATCAATCATACTGCAAAAATCCAGTAACAAACATCTTAGAAATTTTACTGAGAATGCTATTTTGACATAAAAGTTTTTTGTTTGTTTGTTTGGTTTTTTTCTCCTTCACTATAAAAGAAGTAT
>JAOEGS010016056.1:0-30005 GCA_025447755.1 Corythornis vintsioides
AGTCGTGTTTTTAATTATATATATATATGCATAAAACATCTATTTTATATATACACGCACTCTTTCAGTCTTTACCTGCAGTACCTTTGATGCTACAGATTGGTCTTGGGTAGTCAGTGCACTGCATTATATTGAGCATTATCGTTGCTGTGAAGTATATTGAAATAAGAATTATCACAGCCTCCCCACAATGACAACTTCCTGTTTTAACGCCGTAAGGCATATTGATAACATTGGTCTCAGTTTTATTTGGACAGGGGGTATGTAATGCTTCCCCACACCCCCAAGTATGGAATAATCACTGATCTGAAAAGCCAAGTAATAGTTAAAATTTCAATGAAAAGTGGATGTTCAATTTCTATGAATTGCACATATCTCTCTTAATCCATTAACACGATACCCAGAATCATATACATATAATTTCAACAGGAGGCTTAACAAACTTGTTTAGGTTAAGGTGTGTTGGGAATGTTATGGACTGTAGAAGCTGACTTTAGGAGTTCAAAATGCAGATCGGGACACAAGATTAAGCTTTATTATTATTGTCAGCAATGAAATACATGTTTTATGGTAATATGGAACTCTTGCATAATTCCAGTGTGTTGCTGTGTTTTGTGCAAGACAAGGTCATAGAAAATTGGATTGCTCAGGTATAAAATATGGGATATTAGAATGATTTTTTAAAAAATAAAAATATGTTTATATTGTGATTATATCTTTAGCAAAATACAGCCTACTTAGGAAGTACTTCTAAATATGTTTGTCTTGGCCAATTCTTGGATTCATTATTTTCAAACAAACTCAAGCAGAATCCTTTAATGTGAAGAATCAAAACTCTTGATAAATTTTCTTTCGTAAACTCAACGCAATGGTAAACTAAGTAGCTAGGATTTCAGATATAATCTTCCATATATTAAATATTTAACTATGCTATCAAAAATTATCAAGTACAAGCTAACTATGAGTATTCATCCCTGAAGACAAATTCTGATAAGGCTGAATTGACTGCTAGTTATACTTCAGGAAGTTTGACTTATGGATGCTGATTATAACTTCCTTGATGCCATAAAGTAGCTGTGTGACATCATCCTGCTGTGACTGTGGTTCTCGTATGTGGGAGCTTGACCTTTACATGTACTGACAAATTATTATCTGCCTTTAAGAAATGAGATCTAATGAGATACTAAGAGGATGGAGCTGTCGCTTTGGGGAAAATACTTGCCATGTTCCCTAGGCAGGAGTGAAGTAGTGTTGGATAATATTTGGTCCAGAGAAGTTCTATCTGCGAGTTACCTGGTGGTCCTGTCCTAACAGGAGAAGAATATCGAGACCTGGATGGTAATGTTCATGTTGGTTTTCACATCCCTGATTCCTACAGTCATTTTTAATGAATAGTTGACAAACTTCTGATGTCCAGTGCAAGCAGTGCTGTATAATGCATTGATCAGAAATGAATTCAGCTTGTACTGACCATATCATTATTTACATAACTAGTTAATCATGCTAATTTTGTTCCAGCTGCCAGCCATTTGATTGCTTTAAAGCTTGGAGGTTTTAAGAATCCTGGATCGCTGCAGTGAAATGTCACTAATTTGTTACTTCATAAAAATGCTGATAGTCTTTCTTGATTCAGAAATTGGTGCTTTGTTTTTTATGTTTTTGGTTTTGGTTGGGTTTTTTTTTTCTTTTTTCAAGAGAGAGATCATGCAATGATAATCTGTTTTAGGAGAAACACATTACAAAGTAGTTAGATATTCATAATTTTGCTTTTCTTAGGTCTGGTACATAGAATGGGGAAATGGCTATTGGCTTTGTCTGGTGCTCTAGAAGAGCATCAGTTACTCTAAAATCTTTATTTAATGATGGATACTAAGAAAGAAAATTTACAGTCATCCAGTGCCATATTTTCAGAGTGCTAAATTGTCCCTTGGGATCTAGCTAATAGAAAATGAAAGGTGCCTGGTTTGTGTGAATGTCTGTAATGGTCTTTTTCCCCTTTGCCTTGCTCTGATCTGCACAGGGAAATACTGAAACATACCAGTATCCTGCTGTCTAAATGCTTCAAAGAACAGTGGGGTTTTTTCGTGTATTTCGGTAGCTTGGCTGCTCATTAAGAAGGTACAAGACACCATGAAGGAGAACAACATGTATGCTGTTCTCAAGAATAAAACCTGCTAGGCCTGATTGTAGGTCCACTAGCACTGGTGTGCTTCTCCTTGGTTACACACTGGGACGTGCTTAATAACAGACCATTAAAAGTCCTAGAATTAATTGGTTTAGGTGGCTGCTACTGGATTGTGTCCCTGTTAGAGGGGAGAAATGAGAATGTTTCTATGTCCAAATAAGTCAATTCAGAGACTTTATGCTTCAGAATGAAGCTAGAACCTAGGTGGTTGTCACAGCTGAGCCTCCCGGTGAGTGGTACAGGAAGTAGAAAGCTACAGAAAAACAGGTTTTAAAAAATTTATTATTTTGCAAATAACAGTTTTGTCTTTAGTTTTTTTAGATTTGGGATTTGGTTGGTTTTATGACAGTGCTCCAAACTGTTGATAAAAGGGAAAATAGTTGGATCAAAGAGTTATAAGGTTTTCTAAGTACTTAGAGGTTGTAGGCAGTTTTTAAAGGGAGTGTAGCTTAAATTGCTGAGATTGAGATCCTTCAGACTATAGTCTACGTGTTCAGAGTTACCACAAGTAGTTAAAATATCTAATAGTGTAGTTCGTATGATTATAAGTAGAAAGTTATCATAAAATTTTGTGTTTTCTTATTGAAATGTCACTGGCAACTAGAGATGTTTACTGGAGTTTGGTTTGTAATTCATTATCATGCATTTTAATATGGAAATATTACTTTCAGTCACTATGCAATGCTTTTCTTCTCTATAGATAGCTCTTTTTTTGGGGTATTGTTACAAAAATTAAACTTAAAAATTGATTTTGGAACCAATTTACTTTGTTAATTGTTAATAGTGTGTATATCTGTTTTTGTGTCAGCCAGGGCTGTTCGCATAAATGCTTGAGTTTGTTCTCAAGGTCAGGCTCGGCCTGTTCATGCTGCCTTGGTGTGCTCGACAAAGCTGGCTCCTTCCAGGTAGGAAACACAAGTGTGGAGCTGAGGGGAGCTCAGGCAGGAGCAGGTCCCAGCTGGCAGTGAGCTCAGCTGGGTCTAGGAGAATGGCTGGGTAAAACCAGTCCCAGCCCAGAACTGGATACAGCTCTGCTTTGGAATTCACCTAAGTTTTATGGTGGTGTCTGGGTCAGTTTTTAAAGAACCTCAGATGCAGAATGTTTCATTGTCCTGATGCATATGATCTGTTTTCAAGTAATAATTCTTCCAAGGTTAGGAGTAGAGCTCCCCGAAGTAAGTAATTGAAATTTTTGCACAACATCTCTGCAGTTTTCTTCCACATTGTTGACTGCTTCTGTCTTTCCTCCAAATGTTGTTTTATTAATATTGTCTACAGCTGCCGAGTCTTCTGTCATGTAAAATAAATGCTGAAGGTACAAGGCACAAGAAATAGAGCCATTGTGGATGGTGACCCAGGCAGAACACTTGCATGCAGTCTGCTGCAGGCAGGCTGCACACCTTCCTTTTGTCTTTTAGGCTTCTATCCATCTCTTCCTCTTCTCTTGTCCTCATAATTCCCTTGTACTTTGCACATGTATCCATCTAGTATAGAGCTTATTTGAATAGCATTCCTGGCTATCCTCTCTGGTGGGGTCATGTCTGTGTTTCCTATGGCACAGGTTTGAATACCTTTAGACCTGGTGTTTTAGTGGAAGGGTTTTTTCAATGTAATTTTTGTTCTTATCCCTTGCAGTAAAATAGTAATCTATGAATAATTTGTTCTTTTATGCGTATAGTACATCACTGAATGAGAAATACTTTTATATGTTAAGTAGTAATTTTTTTTTTTTAAGTTCAGAGTTGCTTATTAGTTTATAAACATGACACACACCTTACCTAGAGATGTTTTATGTCCATCCTTGAAGGAAGAAATGAGAAGATTCACTGACCTTGTTTGTTTTTTTGTCATAGCAGTTGTTATGGCCAATTTTTGGGCCTGCTGTTCTAGAAGTGACTTCTTGAAGATAAATTGTGAAGTCTGGGGGTCGTGACCATGATGCCACACTATTTAATTCCTCTGCAGTATAACCATAAAGATACTTCCGTGCTGTCACATAATGTCTTTGAAACTCAAACTGGTCTTTTTCATTAGTCAGCAGGAAAAACCTGAGGAGAGCCAGCTCTGTACTTCTTTCTCCTTGTTGAGTCTGTTCTTTTTCGTTGAGTTTTGCCACTGCTAAAACTACAATATATGTTGTGCTTATGCTTGTTAAAACTGTTGGCATGGGCAACAAAGGTGCTAATGATGTAAGGGATGTTCTTGTACGTTTTTTTCTCATCTTGCCTTGATATCATATTAATTTATAGACTTAACATCAATTTAGCAGTTTCTGAACCTTGACAAGGGCAATAGTCTTCTTGTAGCTTTGCTAGAACAAAGACATTTTAAGAATCTTTATTAAGATTTACATAATCTTACTACAACCGCTCTGGACTGTTTAAATCACTTCCTTGTACTTAAATCGCAATCTGTAACCAGCCATTTCTTGATTATTTTTTTTTTTTTTCAGATGCAATTTATCCCCCTCTGTGTTTTTTGTTACTTTTTTTTATTTCCCCCTGATTGTGCAACCCTTAGGTTGGCAAGCAATTTATTTCTCAAACAGTTCTGACTTCATTGGGACTAATAGCATGAGTAATTGCTCACTGCTGAAAGGTTGTACATTTCACAAATAAGACTTGTATTTGTAGGACCTCATGGACAAAATCCACTAAAATAACCAATAATATACAGTTCTAATATTCCATAGGGAAAGGCAAAACAAAGTATTTTTCAAGGTAACTTCCTCCCCTGAGACTCATGCACAAAAGACTCCCTCAAACATGTTTCATTTTAAATAGGAAATCTGTTGTCAAGTGGCTAGTTGTGTGTTGCTAACTGGATGAACAGCCCGCTAGCAGTGTTTTAGTTTTGTTGTTCTCCTGATTTTATTTTTAATTTGTTGTGGTTTGTTTGCTTCTTTGGTGGTGAAGATTTCTTCAGCCAAATCTGTTGACCCAGTTGCTGCTGCAGCTGCTTTTCTACTGACTTGCCGCTTTGTTTGGACAGGGATGAGGCTTGTGACAATAGCAGTAAGACTTGGATGTTTGATCTAACCCTATGAAATCAGCCCAAATTTAAGATCATTAACTAATCCTTACCTTTTAGTTATAAATGGAACTATTTTAGTATGCCTGCCTGTTCGCTGATGGATGGTCAAGCATAATGTATTCTGTCTTGTGGTATATGTAAAGAAAAGCACTTCTGTTATTATCTGAAAATCAGAACTTTAATGGTTTAAGTTATTTAGTTAGCTAATTAATCAGTGGAACGCCCTACCATTTTTGACATCGCTGGAATGTGACTGTCAACGTCTGTTTAGAGAGAGATTGGAATTGTGTGTTACCAGCTGTTTTCAGATCCAGGGAAGATCTGGTGCATTTTCACATGTCCCTGTCCAGGTATTTCATCATCAGATCAAAACCTGATTCTGTAATGACCATTTGAAAGCGTAAGACTCCGCCCATTGTGGCTTACGTATAGTGTTATGATTGCGCCTTGTAACACTATGCTTCTTTCAGTGATTTTATTTTGTTTTGTTTAGTTTTTTAAGGGCTTGGAATGTTTATTACTGATGAGAAGTGTTACTATTTATTTGCTGCTGTTGTTGAGCAGAGTTCATTAAGTTAAACTTTGCCTACCAAAGTAGGAGAGGGTTTATCAGAAAGTAAAGATAATGCCTCTGTTGGAATGTTTTCAGATAAATAGCGTAGGTGACAGCAAGTGCTTTTCTTAGAAGTACACTAGTGCAGATCAGAAATCAGTATTTAATGTTATAATTGTAGCTTTTGAGAATCTACAACTTTCTTCTATATATTTTTAAAGCAGAAATTTCTACAAGCCCCTCAGAAGCAAAGGAAGACTCAGTGCATCAGACTACAATTATGCAGCCTATGTTGTTTATGCTTTTTCAGCAAAGCAAATACTTTCTGAAGATATTAAAAGATTGGTACCTGGGTGACTCCTCTGAAAGATATTTGCATTTATTTATTTACTGGTTCTCTTGCAAATATTTAAAAAGGAAATAAAGGAATGTTTATGATGGGTTTTACTTGGCTTTCAGAACTCGTAAGTTTTAGAGAAGAAACTGAAGTACATAAGTTTGTGTGGCAGCAAAATCACTTTTAAACTTGTTTATTGCAGAGAAGCACTGAAGTATGTCATCAAAGGATGTGAAGTTTTGGGTTTTTTTAGTCTGCAAAACTGCTTAAGTGTTGCATTTCAAATATACAAAGCGCTGATCCCTTTGTGGAACAGTGACAGAGACTGAAATGTCTGGCTTTTTTTTATGTTTGACTACCTAGTGAATCTCCTTTTGCCTACCCTGCTGGTTTAACCACACTGAGTAATATAACTGACACTTTGGTTTCTATCTGTCAACTAATAGTGTCTGTATAATTTCACGACAATATGAACATGGGATACCTCAAGAGGGTATTCACATTGACTTTAAAAGCCAGAACATGTTCAGTAACTGAAAGTCTGCCATACTGGGGAGTGCTCTGCGTGGTGGGAGCTCTCCCCACATTGCAGGCTACTGAAAAGATGACGAGCTGCAGGAGAGTTTTGTAGGTTTTCTTCTTTATACTGGTTTTAATATGCTTGGTGAGGGGCTTTCTGTCCTGCAGTTATGGTCCACATCAAGCAGAGTTTATAAGCATGTATGTAACTGAAATGTGTGAGGGATCTGTTAGTTTGGGACTAGTCATTGATTTAGTCAACGCTGAACATGGCATGCAAATTGTTAGCACTGTAACTTTCCAGGTGTAAATACAAGAAACCTGTTTGAACATCCTGAACAGAGAAGTAGAGAAGTGTTTTTGCTGTGTATGTGCCCACATAAAATTGTGTCTGGTGTTGAGACAGAGCCAGACTTTTAATCTTTTTTTTTTTTTTTTCCTTTTTTTTTTTTTTTTTTTTTTTTTTTTTTTTTTTTTTGTTAGCTTGGACAGTGTATATAATGCTATACTGCCTTTTCCTGTCCCTGGAAATGCTGATTTTTAGTTTTATTTTAAGAAGGGATTTTTTTTAATTATTTTTTTTTTCAGAAGAAAAATAAACTTTAAAGGGGGAGGAAATTTGTTTTTTTTCTTCTTAGTTTATGCTTTATAGAAAAGTCTGAAATATGCCATCAGGACTTTGTCTCTCACAAATTCAAAGTTTGGAAACTGAGCAGTGGAAGAGGTCCTGAGGTAGTGAGGGTAAAAGAGGAGGAGAAATGCCCTCGTGTGAGTTGCCTTGGTATTAGCACAAGGTACCTACAGTGGAACTTCTACTAGTAGCAGAACTGGTAAATTATAGATATGTGTGCCTCTGTATATACAGAGCCATATGTGTATATTTACATGTAGACTGGAGCTTTTAGCTGACCACAGCTGTAATTGCAGTGTTAACTGGTACAGACAAAGCTTTGCAGTGAAAAGCAAATTGAGTGCCTATCAAACCTGTGAAACAGATGTGTCTTGAGTTGCCATGAGGCTTGTACTTCCATCAAGCTTGAATGGTCTTTTGTCCAAACTCCTGTTTTAACTATTTTAATAAAATATGGTGGCTTTTGCATTCTCTCCTTTCATGGGAAACCAGAGTAAAAGAGAATTAAGCCCACCCTGCTGCTTACATGCTAAACAGATGTAAATAAGAGCCCTCTCCCTCCCCGTTGCATCTTGTCCTCATGGGTTTCTACATTGTTTTGATTAAAGTGTTTCTAGTGTCAACTCCCAGCCCAGAGGCAGGTGAGAGGGGGAAAAAAATCCCTGATTACAGCTTGGTGATTAACATATCTTTTTGAGTTTGTAATGTCATCATTTCACAGAAAACAAAGTTCCAACAGTTTCACAGAGTTTAGGGTTGTCAGAAAGGCAAACATCAAAGTGGAAAGAAAATAGTTTATTTAAAATATAGTAAAAAGACTTAAAACATTCATGCTAACCTATGAGAGCTATTAAAAATTTAAAAAAGCCTTTGAAGTGAAGCATTAAAGATTTAATAGTATTAATTGAATTAAGCCGTGGGAGTTAAGGATATGTAGACACATGTGTAAGTGTATGTATTCTGAAACATTATCTGTATTAAGGAAGCTGAGGTATTGTCCTGGTCTGAGAGTTGAATTCCTTGTACTTGGTTTAGAAGGGCTGCCTTAACAAAAACCTTTTTATTCTTGGACCTCATTAGAGTAGGTACCATTATACCAAAGTGTAAACAAAAGGGCAAGGTACTTAGTAGCGTTTTAAAAACTGCAGGGAAGCAGAGACAACCAGACCTGGCCTACCTGAACAAAACTAGCAGAGTAGTTTCTAACCTACAAGTTAATTTCATTTATTTTTACTAGTAAGGCTGATTTCTTTAAAAATTATTCTTTAAAGAATAAATACCTTTTCCTTTCACTGTTGCATGAGTAATTTAGTACCATTGTACTCCATAATAGTTTCTTCCCTTTGCCTTTTCCTCGGGACACTGCTTGTAGTCCCAGCCGTAGGTGTGGGCATTTTTGGATACTACACTTTCATATTAGTTCATAATATATTTTCTTTTAAGACTGCTTGATTTTTAGTAGTATTCAGCTTTTCTTATGTTTAGAACTTATCACTGTTAGGAAAATGCCTTGCTGGAGGGAGAAGGTGGTCCCTCTGTAGCTTTATAAATAGAGAACAGAATAAAATCCACATCAAGTCTGTGGCACTGGACCAGTTGCAGTAGCCTGTTGTTGAGGAGTGTGTGGGGAGCTTTTGGTTGTTATTTCTTCTGTTTTTGGTCGTTGTGTTTTGGTTTTTTTCAATTGCAAATTGAAAACTCAATTTAAGACTTAACATATTTGACCTGCACTGTAACAAGCAGGGAAAAGCCAGGTCTTTGTGTCGTTGGCAGAAAAAATGAGCAATGAAAGCTTCTTCGGAGTGTGCAGGTGGCTTTGCAAAGGAATCTGATGTCCAGGGGGGAGTAACATCAGATGGAATTTGATTGGTGTAGAAATGCTGGTTTGTAGAGACACCACCAACCTCGTCAAGAGGGTTAACAAAATTGAGGGTGATCTTGATGAATCATTTTTCCTTCTTCATGAAGGTGGACGCTGACAGCATAAGGAAGGTTGTTTGAACTCTTCTTGCTGCAAATGTAGTTATAAAATGATTCAGCATCATGCTGTACCCAGGCATTTTAGCAGTATCGATGAATTCATTACCCTTCTGTTAACTGATGGATGTTAATGGGCTAGAATCTCTTCTGTGCATTTGGACTAGATGGAATGCTCTTTGAAAAAAAGATTAGAAAATGTAGTGGGGGAGATTTAAGTCACTTTCTTGTTCTGTTTATGAATCTAAAGAGAGAGAATGTTTTTAATGACTTGTATTAAAACAGTGGTTAAAAGAATAATCAAAAGTGTAGGGATAGCAGGCAGCTGTGGGAGGTACCAATAGTAGTAGTGCTACACAGGGGACTTACCTTACTTTTTTTGAGTATCCCAAGCTATAATCAGCTGCTTCAGAAATACCAGGGGCTTGAGTTTTGTGTTGCTTATGGTAGATGCTATATTCTATATGTGGATTCATTGCAGGGGATTTGGAGTGCTGAGGCCGTGCACATTGTTGCTGGTTACAGAGTATCAAAGGTAAGAGGGTACATAGTATCTTCTCTGGAAGAAAATGACCTTTAATAATGGAACAGGCACAGATGCTTTTGAGTAACAAGTCTTTGTCATCCTCTTTGAGAAGAGCAAGCTAACTCCCACTCAAATAATTTTCTGTCTAAATATCCAGAATAGATGAGAGAGTAGGTAGAATATTGCTGCTGAAGGATAGATTCAGTAAACTCGAGGAATTGTGCTGACAGCTGAAACTTTCTGTGCATCTGCATGGGAGAATGTAGGATTCACTGGCATCTTCAAGCTAGATTTTGTGGTTTGTTTTTGTTTTTCCCTGAATTCCACAAAAATCAACAATAATGGAATCATAGAATGTTTCATGATAGATCGCTAAAATCAATGTGTAACTGCTGTAATCAGTGTAAGGGAGGGGCCTTTTTAAGATGTTAGCCAATATTCAAAGAATAGAGGACCAAATTTCCGTATTTTCTATGGCAGTCTTCAACATGAAACAATGTGTTATTGTTAGTAGCAGCTAGGCTTTTTCCAAGAAAACTCACTTTTTGCAATTCTTGCACTGTTACCTGCCAAAAGCAAGCTCCAAATCTTAACCATCATTTTTAACTTGACCATCAGTTTGAGCTTTTAAGGTACAGATTTACATTTTGCCTTGTGAAATGATGCTGAGTCAGTGTTACTTCCCTTCTTTGTGGTGTACTGTAATGAGTGTGACCTTGGGATTAATTGGTTTGGTGACCTGATCTGTCAGAACCCCCAGCTATCCATCTCCCCCTCACCTCCTTCACTTTGTCCGATCAGCTCACTGAACCGATTCTATCTCAAGATCTGGCCTGCGATGGCAGAACAGGTAGGAGCAGAACACAGAGCAGGTAGGAGCAAGACGCTGCCTTTGGTAGCAGCCCTCAGCCAGATGAGAATAATGTGTAAGGTGAAGCCACATCCTCAGTTCCTCTCTGAGCCTGACTGCCCAACAGTAGAGCCTACCCTGGGATTTGGCCAAAATATTTCTCCAGTGAGATGCATAGAGGATTTTAGGATGTATGTTTCTTTTTTAGGACGTGTTTACATACAGCTGCATGTAGCCTAATATTTGAGGGTTAAGTAACCTTATATTCATTGTTGACAGCTACAATAGTTGAATTAAGACCGTGAGTTGAGTTTTCAAGTATGGTGACTGGGAGGAATGGTACCTGAAGTTCTGTGCTGTGAATGGGCATTGGCAAATGTAGGTAGGATATTAAATCAGTCTCTACTTTCTTCAGAGGCTGGTAGATTATGCTCTCAGCCAGTACACTTAACAGTTTAAACTGAAGAAAATCATAGTAGTTGGGATGCATGGACAGATACAGATTTGCAGATCTTGTCCTGTTCCTTGATCAGTCCTTTTCATTAGAAATTCATGTCATAAAGGTATTAATTAGTCTCTCAGCTTCTACTAGTAGTAACATGTGGAGTTAAACTCTTTTGGTGGTGTTTTTTTATTGTTTTTGTTTCTTTGTTTTTCTCCTAATCTTTGTCACGATGAGCAGTGGCCTTTGGCTTACTGAATTTATTAATGTGGTTTCATGTCTTTGGTGTGTAAGTGGATAGGAGAAACTGCACATGGTGACATCTGCTTCATAATAATAAAGTGCAAACTGAATTTAGTTATGAAATCGTTGTGTAATTGTAATAAACAATTACCTTCCCAAAATACCAAGTCTGATATGTGAGCCCAAATATATATAGATATGGTAATTCTTGTGAGTTTTGAATTTTTAAAATTATGATTGTGCAATAAAACACTGTGGCTTAAATACTGTATCCAATGTTTTGTGGTCTTGCAAGATTTTAAGTTGTATTATGTGCAGTTCCTCCTGTGTTCAAGTTAATTTATTAGGGCTCTGAGCTGTTGGGAGAAGAGCTATAATGGTTTCCCTGTGGCAAGTGCCTGTCACCCAGTAAGCAGCCGAAGTGACAAAGCTGGACTTTTCTAATTAGTAATAGATTCTAAGACATATCTTCTGGCTAGAATATTTTCCAAAAGGAAAATATGGAAGGAGATGTCTTCAGCTGTCTTTAATAGAGCTGAAAATGCTATTCAGATATACCTGGTAACCTGAATTTATTTCAGATTGTTACTTTTTTGTTAAGACATGCATTAGATGTTTCTTACTTTTCCTACTCTGTGAGGAGAAAACATGAAGTTCTTTCATTCAAGTAGGTATCCTCAGAGAACAAATTCCTTCTGAGAGTTTGGGTGGGTATTTTCACTGCTGTGTTGGATTAATTTGCATTTAGAATTTCTGGTTCACTGCATAATGGCTTGACCTTGTGCTGTTTTGTAATTCTGCAATATTCTGTTACTCATTACACACCCAGTACTTGCTGTATTACTAGTGAAAAATAAACTGAGATCTGGTGTGTAGAATGAAGGTAGCACTATTGATGACACTTGACCCAGCCAGAGAAGGAGGAATGTGTTATTTTTAAAGAGATGTTGTCAAAGCTTGTAATCCTAAAATTAGATCTCCAGTGTAGGTCGGATTTGGATCATTTGCAGTGATCTGTATAGTTCTTTCAGAGGCTCTGTCCCCTTTCCCAGCACTTTGGAGTATATTTACAGCAGCTTCCCACATTGTCAATAATTCTGGCTGCAAAGTCAAAAATAACTGCCTGTGTCAAAGCACTGGCAGCTCTGGCTTGGCATGTCCCAAAATGCAGCGGCCAGGTAGTGCTGCCGTGTTCTCAGCTACGAGATGGAAATTAGATTTCTGCTCCTTTCTGTAGACTCTGAGTAATGAGAGAAGCTCTCCATTGAACTCAAATACTGCCCTGGAAATTTAAGTAGACATGTAGTAAGAAAAGATGTTTTAGAGAAATTTGTGTGAAATTAAATCCATTTTGCGGATAAATGTCTGTTCAAGCTGGAGTAAGTTTTTCTCCATGAGTCTGAGGCATGACTGTAAAAATCAGTGTAGAATCTAATCTTGGGATTCATGAATATGCATAAATTTGAAGGAGAATTATCTTTCAGTATTAACTCTTTAAAGAAATAATTTGGCCACCTGCTGTCTGTGAAAGCTGACCTTGTTCTCTATTTGTAAAAGGGAGTGGAAAGCTTCCAAAATGTTTAATTTTGAACAGTTTCCTCTTCTCAGAAATTACTCTGAAGAAGACAAGCATTTAAGCTGTGAAAAATGGAAATGAAACCTTTCTTGTTGAGTTAACCCTGTTCTTCAAGCCATTTGTCAATCTGTATTTGTAGCTCATTTCCTAAATAATTTTGAAGGTTGAGGAAGGGCATTGATGGTAATTTCAGTGTCTTCATTTTACTTTTTTATTCACATGAATTGATGTTTTCTCTGCTGTACAATAGCAAAAGAGTGCTAATAAGTGTGCTACTTGTTGGCTTTTATTTATAGTGCCAAGCTTCTTCACTTCTCTTAGTACTCTTCTCCAAGCGACCACAATGTACAGTTGCCCCTTTTTCTGTTTGGTTTTGGGAGCCATGTTTGTACTGCAGTAGGATATTATACCCTCGGCGATGGAATGATGATCCTCTGGTCATCCAGTTGTTCTGTACGAATTAGTTATGAATGGGGTGGAGGGGAAATGTGAAAGAGAATTCAAATGAGTTAGAGAAATTTCTCTAGTAATGTGGGATCCAGTATAAGCAGAATGTCATTGCTGTAATTTTTTTTCTGGATTATTGTATTCCTGAATTTTAAATGAAGGCTTGTATACAGTTTGTGCTTTTCAAAGATTTCTAGTTCTTGCTTGTGGAAAAGGCAACTTTCTAAATGCTAAGTGGGTTTGCATTTATACACATAATGGAAACTAGGATGTGAATTTATGGTGTCAGGCAATGGGAATCTTTTTCTATGCCATAAGTAGAAGCTGGCTTAGTTAGGGTTGGGGTTCTGTTTGAGCATGTGCTTTTTTGCTCTGTGCAGGTGTGGTGTCAGTGTCTTGTCTGTCTGGGGGAACTTCTTTCTTAGTCAGCTTCTGGCAATGCTTTCCTGTTAGCCTCATGCTTCACAGATGGGCAAGGAGTGCTCTCATGGGCCTGGGTTCTCTGTTTATCCTGGAATACAGGTCTGTGGGGATTGCCTGCCTCTGTCATTCCACCCTGATAGGAAGGAGAGCAGATCTCTAGGTATTATGTTCACATCTCACATGTAAGGCATGCACTTGGACTTTCTGACACATTGGAACTTCTGATAGCAGTTCCTTCATCACATCTTGGGTAGGAGAGCCCCTCGGTGGTTCTTTAAGTCTTTACATTTCTTTTAGGTTCCTTTGAAATGATAGTGAAGTGCAGATATCTCTCCATTCTGAGGATGTGCTGTCGTAATACTGAGGTGCTTAGTAGCCTGACTGGCCTGTCACAGTCCACCTGTACTCCTAGTATTGCAATGGACTGGTATTGGTTCCTTAGCTGCCAGCATAGCTGTTGAGAATTGTCCTGTGAACTGAGTAAGGCAACCTGCTTGAGCTGTTTGAGTGTATCTTCTAATGATGGTCCAAAGAATCTTTGCAATTGCAGTATGAATCTTTGGGAGATAGTTTTATTTCCATGTATTTCATTAAAGGAGGGGGGGTATTTTTATGGAGAATAAAATGTCTGTAGAGACTGCTTAGAAATCACAGAATGACAGAATCAATAACCAGTTTCAAAAATTATTTTTTTATGCATGTCACAGTAAATGTGTAATCTAACATATAGGTTGTCTATAAAACTGTTAAAGTGTTTTGCAAATTTCTGTTTATGATAGATGTTAATTTTCACGCTTTCTATTGCCCACTTGGTTTTAAAAGCTTTTCATATATATCCAGTCCATACTTAGCTGGAGTATGTATACATTTGCCTTCAACTTGGATATGAAAGGCATTTTACCAGTGCAGACAAACTCTGGTTTGGGTTTAGAATTCCAGAGATCTGAATAGGTTCTGCTGAAAGCCTCTATATAGAGGCATTTGTGTGGCTGTTTCTTTGAACCAAGTTTATTAAGGACTTTGTGGCTTGGCCTCATTTCTGTTTTAGCCTTAGCAAATTAAAGATTGTTTCCTAATGTAGATTTTGATTTACAGAATTTAACCTTTTGTGAGACGGAGCCCTTGAGAAATTCAGCCAAGAATTTCCTTCTGTCTGCACATAGTATCTAGAAAAGCACCACGAGAACTCAGCAGAATTATTTGTGTAATTAAACTATTGAAATAGGAAGAAGGAAATAGGGCATTCCCCTCCAGGTTACACTTGAGAGCACAGGTAAACATCACCTGCTTGCCTATAGAGTTCTGTGTTTCCATTTCTATTTATTTAAAGATGCCAAGCTACTTATAAAGCAGAGAAAATGGCTTGCTGGAACCAAGGAAGAGAAAATTATGAAGGATGATCTAAACTGAACAAGACTAACAACTCCCTCTTCCCCTCTCTGTTTAATGTTTCAAAGAAATCTGTTCAAGCTGATAGCCTTTTTCCTGTTGTTAGCCAGGAAGAGCAGCTTTAATCAACTAATCTTACTTTCTGCTTTCTTTGCAACTGTGCTGTTAAAAAAATGTAAACTCAGATTTTTGCTGAAGTTGCAAGTGCATTCTACTGCCTTGTGGTTTGTTGTGAGAAGTTAATTCACTGAGGTCTCTGGAAAAATAATCTAAACTTTCTATACAAGTATTTGATCATGCACTGGAAGCAGTTTCTCATTTTTAATGCAGTAGAGATATTTGGCTTTTGATCCCTTTAATCATACGATAAGCTGCTAAGGTGCTCCAAGACCTGTAATAATTAAGTAAATGTTTTCTTTGTGTGGTGTGGAAGCAGAGAGTTGGTAAAGCAGTTACTGAAAATCATACAGGGGGTTAGTGCTAGTATAGTTTTTTTGAATACTGGCACCACTAACTGGGGGAAGGATATAAAAAGTCTGTCTTCACTCCAGTTATCCTTTGCATTCTGAATAGAGAAAATAAAGTTCAGTGGGTTAAAAATAGAAAAGGATTAGTAAACTCTTTTTTTCCTTTTGATGCTGGGAAGACAATGTGATTGTCATGAAATGTCTTTGTTTATTTTTCTGAATCAAAGATAAGAAAGTGAAGAAACATAATGGACTGATGGCTTTCAAGTCATTACAGAATAACAAATGAAACCTTTAATTTTCTGGAAGAGTGAAAAATGCACATTTTACTTAATCTTGAAATATTTGTTTTACATTTGTTTTTCAAAGGACTGCTCCAGACTTATTGTTAGTAGCCAAGCAAAGCTTCCAGTTTGGGGAATGAGGCTGCCATAAATTGGGCTTCCTGCACACTGCAGTAGTACTCCAAGGTCATGTGCTTTTGGGGTTCCTGCTGCGTGTGGTGTAGGTGGGCAGGGCTGAGAGCTCTTCACTTTCAGGTGCTGTTTTTTAGAAGTTGACAGTTTTGTTTTATCAAGGTTAGGCCAGGGTTGGGGTGCTGTTACTCTTTTTACAGTCTGCCTTGCAGCAGGGTCTGTGACCATGTTGTAGTACAGCCTGGTCACCTCACTGATGTGGCAGAAACCAAAGCACTGCTGAAAAGCTGATTTTCTAGGAGACCTTAAGTTGCTCAGTTTCCCTGTATCATTGTGCAATTGCTAGATTGGGTGAAAGATTGAGAAAAGGGAAGTGGTTGGAGGAGTGGGAGGCCACTGGGTTTGGTGCTGGCTTGGGCTGGCATGTGAAATTGTACCCTAATCATCCCTGTGCCTGCTTATGTTGGGATTGTGATTAATTTTTCAGGTATTTCACTGGCAAAAGTTGGTATTGCTTAGGACTAGTGGTGTTCCTGTGTATTGTAAAATTTGCCATCCCAAATATCATGTGCAGTATTAACTTTTTTTTTTTTTTTTTTCCAAAGCTTGTGAAGTTGCAACAAGTAATAAACCAAACTTCTGTCTCTGGTTGGAGGGGTACACATAGGCGAGGCATTTGCTGGTATAATGTACTTTTAAAACATTTTGGTAATGCTTCTCATCCCTGGCCTTTAAAGAAACAAAATTCTCATAAGACAATAATGTTTTTCATATATTTACAGCAGGTTAAAAGACGGGAAATGGTGTTAGGAATAAATGGTTGGTTCTCAGAGTCAAGGGTTGTTCCCAGTGAAGTGACCTGCCAGAGATGAGCACTCTTGCAAATCCTCCTTTCTCTGGATTGTTTCTAAAATAGAAGGTAGCCTAATTGAACCAAATCAGGCAAACTTAAAACAAATTTTAAATTGAAAGGGAGAAAGGTTTAAGAACTGAGTGATAAAACTGCAGATGAAATAGCTTCAATACATTGCCATAGGGAGCAGAAATGACCATGATTTCTTGTGTATGAATAGAGGCACAACTAAAGTATTTGATAAAGACTGGGGAATCCTAACCACTAAATGACTATGGTATGATACCAACTTCTGTTAGTGCCAAAACTGAGATGTAGAGTGCTTGGAACTGCGTGTATCTCAAGAAATGGAAGTGTAATAGCTGCATGGAAAGACATAGATAATTGGAGATGTGGAACAGCATCTAAATAGAGGGACTGAGTTTCTGGAGATCCTCATTTCAGAAGGATATGGTCAGTTTCTCTAAAACCATAAGTGACATAAAGAAGCCTAAGGTGACTTGTTCTTTCATAGGAAATATGTCCCATGTCTAAAGCTTGGAGCATAAAAGTCCAAGTTTAAAATAAGCCGGAGTACTTGTTTGTGTAGCATGGTTCACACCACTGTTGAGTGCTTGCTGAGCCTGAAATGGCAAATGGCTTCAAGGTGGTTTCTAAAGAGGGCTTGGTAGAGACACAGTGTGCCTACTGCTGGCTCTAGAGCTTCCACCACAGGTTGCATCCAAGATGCCTAAGCTGCTGGTAAGGCAAGGGAATATATATGTTCTTTCATTACACTCTGTGAGGACTTGTGTCTGACAATGTTTGGCTTGGTGGACTTTGTACCTAACTGGTTAGGAGTTTTCATAGTTCTCACGGTTTTGATTTTCCGTGTCATGTTCTGCATTTCAGTGACAAGCTCAGGAGGCTCAGTGTGGGCTGCTTACGTTCTTCTGCTCTGGGATTCCTATCATCGATGTGGTTGTGTTTGTGATTAGGCTGGCACTTGTATCCTCTGCTGGCTCCAGTTTTACCAGCTAAAGACATTCCTGTCAGCAGCCTGCCCTCAGTTCTTTGTGACCATCTTTCTACCAGATGCTGACACTTCCTTGGATAACTTGTTTCAGCTTTGTCTGTGAACTTGGTTTTATCTGTTACTGACAAAAAGAAATGGTTTAGGCTGAATGGGGAGTGGGGGCAGGGGGTGTGTTTTGTTGTGGGAGTGTGTTAATTTTTTGTTTTATTATTTATTGATTCCTCATCTTTTGAGAGTAGTGCATTAGAGACTGACCACAAGGGGATGTGAACCAGCAGATGTGGACGTCAACTTCTGGAGTGAGGCAGCAGTCAGGAACATCTGGGAGTGTTTATAGACAGACGATCAGCCTTTTCACATTCTGGGTTTTTAATACACAAACTTGTAAATGCTCCAGGAGAAGGTGTTTTCTTTCTGTGGCTACTAGTCATCTGTCAACAGGTGGACCTTCTTCTACAAGTAGGTTTAAATACTGGGGAGAACAGCAGGATGATGCAGTTTACCTAAGGTTTGGTGTTGATCTCATTTAATTTTCCATAGTGCTATAATTTTTTTTTTCCAATCTGCCAAAAATTAACTTCAGTGGAACAAAGTAAAATTGCAGGAACTTATTGGACCTCTTCTGTGGTAGTTTTACTTGTCCAGAATGGTTTTCTAGGAAGTGTTTATGCCTTTGTGCTAAGAAGGTATTTATAGAGCTGCATGTTGTCTAAGTAGAGGCTTTACGCTGCTCTCTAGAATGAGAGACTGGCACTGTAGTAATTTGAAGAATGGTAATAATGTTAGGCTTGAAATCTTTACTTCTCTCTCCCTCTGTCTTTTCTAAGTGATACTGTTGCTTCTTTGAAGTGTTTGGAGAAATGTTATTAGAGGACAACCTGAATTTGCAATCTCTATTGAATGTGGCAAGTTCTGTTATGGAATCTGCTTGGTGTTCACACAACTGGTGACTATCAGACACTGTTCTGCGTTAATGTAATAGTGAAATTGCCAGTTTACTCAGGAAATGTGTTCTAAAACATAATAGACCTCAGTTATTTAAGGTCACTGTTTTAAGTAACTAAAACCACTTTTCAGCTCTGGAGCTTCTTCAGTTTTCTTGCCAGTCATTTCGGTTTTACAATTCCATTGTCATGTAATTAAAAATAACTGCTGTGCTATGTGCAAGGCACACAGAGCAGAAACTGTGGATCTGATGAGTGTTATCAAATGTACAAAGTAAGTGCATTTGGGGAAAAAAAAAATCCCCTCTAATCTGCTTAGCATTAAAGGTCACCTTGAGTTGGAGTGTGTCATTGTGCTCAATTCTCTTCTTTGGGCCTCAACAGAATACAGGGCACTATTCAGAGTCTCTGCCCTGAAACTGATCACACTTTAAACTTACCCGAGGCTTCATAAATAGCTTGGTTAATTTTTTTGGAAGTCTGCTTATTGTCTCGGAATATGGATTCCTACAGCAGTGGCAGCAGACTGGGTTTGGAAATTGTTCGAGGGAAGCTTCTGGCTCCTAGGCATGGAATTTCTAATGTTTGAGTTCTGCAAGCTTGTGCTGTCGTTTCTGTCACTCAGAATTCTAGGTAGGGGTTACCTTGTTGGAAACTGAAGACATGAGTCATTTAGTGGACTTTTGTTTCTGTTTTGTTTATAAAGTTTTGCATTTGTCTCAATAAATACCAGCACGTATGTCCTCTTGCTTTTGTCTTATTCAGTAGCTCAGGTTTTTAATCTTAAATGTTTAGTATCACTTGTGAGAAGAGCAAGTTGTTTTTCAAATCAGAAGCCCTGAAGAAATTCAGGGAGAAGATTCACCAGTGGATCTAGGAAAATGCCTCTATAAAGTATATGCAGATTGCAGAATAATTAAAGACACAACTAACGTGCTTTGTTTTATTTCCTTACTCAGGTCATGATTTTCATTTTCCCGTGTTATTCTTTTGAAGAGAGGAAATGATTGGAGTGGAACGTGTTATAAATAAGCCACTGATACGGAGCTTTTGCAGTTCAGAAACGTTCATAGAAGAACAAATATAGCCCTTTTTTGTTTGTGTTCTGGAATCTGCCTTGTTAAAAAGGGAAGTAAAAATGACGACTTCGTCTATTAGACGGCAGATGAAGAACATTGTGAACAATTATTCAGAGGCCGAAATAAAAGTTCGTGAAGCGACCTCTAATGACCCATGGGGTCCTTCCAGTTCATTAATGACTGAAATAGCAGATCTGACTTACAATGTTGTGGCCTTTTCTGAAATTATGAGCATGATCTGGAAACGACTGAATGACCATGGCAAGAACTGGCGACATGTCTACAAGGCCCTAACTCTGTTAGATTACCTGATTAAAACTGGTTCTGAGAGAGTTGCGCAGCAGTGTAAAGAGAATATTTTTGCTATCCAGACATTGAAAGATTTTCAATACATTGATCGAGATGGTAAAGACCAGGGCATCAATGTGAGGGAGAAATCCAAGCAGTTAGTCTCCCTTCTGAAGGATGATGAGCGACTCAAGACAGAGAGGGCCCAAGCCCTGAAGACCAAAGAACGCATGGCTCAGGTGGCCACTGGAGTGGGTAGCAATCAGATCACCTTCGGCCGAGGCTCCAGTCAGCCAAACCTATCCACCAGCTACTCTGAGCAAGAATACGGAAAGTCTGGAGGATCCCCAGCATCTTACCATGGCTGTAAGTACAAGCAAACATACATAGAAGACATTTCCTTTTCTTTTGGAAGATTTTTAAATTCTGATTTACTGTTGAGAGTAAATGGTGCTTGCCAGGAGGATTAATGTGCTGACTGCAATGGCCTTTTTAGGGCTCCTCCATGGCACTAATGTCTCTTCAATTGGCTGGGTAAATGTTTGTTTTGGAGAGGATGTGTGTATTGATGTAAAACAATTTAAAAAGCAGTTGTTTACTGTCAGTTCCCAAAGGTAGCATTGTCAGAGCTGCTTTTGTGAACACATTCCAGTGTTTGATGTGCTAGGCCTCCAACCTCAGCAGGGAGACCGGAAACAGATTTTATAATTTTATTTTTAATGTTTCTAGTTTTAAAATGAGTGCCTGAAAATGTGTTGTTTTGAGTTCATTTTCTGAAGTATAATTCAAGAAAAAAAACTAGACAGAGAGAGTATCTCTTGGATCACTTTGCTATTTTGTTGCTGCTATTTTACTTTGGTATTTAATTAAATTTCTGTTATTGCTTGCTCAGCAGTTTGTAGAGCAGTAATGCTTTGAATATGTCTATTTATACTATCAGCATTTGGTATGCAAGTATCTGTACTAAATAGTGTATTTCATTCTTAACAAAATAATAGAATGGTGTGGGAAGAAGGCATTCTTTATGCCACTGCTTGGGGGAACTCCCTGTCATGTTAGGAAGAGGCCTGATTTGGCACTAAATCCTTCTTAATATAAGTAATGATCTGATGAAAGCTGCTTTGGCTGGAATGTCAGTGGTTGTGGTCTAATTCTAAAGGAAAATCTTTTATTTAAATGAATGCTTATAGTATGTGGAGGACTGTAACTGAGCCAGTGCGGTGAATTGATTGAGCACTGCTTTGAAGAATCTTAAGTTTGTCATGTCCTGTTCCCCAAAATGCTTCTCAAATTATAAATACGAGAGTGGTGTCAGTACCCTTGATAAGAGCAGACTATTTCTGCAGAAGGCAGTAGGACACAGCAGGACAAATCAAGCCAGGATGAGGAAAATCTCTGTCCATTTGAACTATGGATAAGAGTAGGAAAAAAACATTTATTTATTTTTTTTTTTCAAAAGGGAATATTTTAGGATGCAGGGTTCAGGGAAAGAAAAAGCTTGAAGGTTTCCAGGTATGACTTTTTATCTTGTTTCTTTAATTAGCGGTGAAATAACAAACATCCTAGTTTTTCTGTAATAATGATACTTGAGCCTTGATTCAGTGTGAATTTTAACAGACAAAAACTGTGTATTATCACAACAATACCATCTTTTTCTTTTGAGGTTTTAGATCTCTCAATTGCAAGAAAAATTCTTAATTTAGGAGATAGCTCAAAATACTGTTGTTTTAACTTCTGCTGGTGGATTACAACAATAGTCACCAAGGTATGCTGAGCACACCGTTGGTTTGTTCCACAGGATTATTGCTTCACCAACTCTTAATTATTGCATCTAACTATTGTTTGTCATGCTAAATGCTACCAGAGGCTTCAAACTATTCCTCACAATAAGGATTGAGCAAGGCAGGGTGTGTTACTGAATTGGTGCTCTTTGGACACTTGAAGAATTTTCCATGGGGGACTAGACTTCAAGAAGCAAGTTTGGTTATTCTTTCAGAGCAAAATGTTGTTTTAGTGGATACTCTCATTTGCTTGCCTCATTATTGCCTTTCCTGTGTATCTCTATTTGTAGGGTTACTTTAGAAGTAGTAATTTTTCAAAATCTTTTGTTTTTTCTCCTCCACCTAAGCACATATGTAAGAAGCTTTAGAAATCAGTCTTTTCTTTTTTCCCCTCTTCAGGTTCTTCCCTGTTGTAGACTCTTCTGAACTGAAATTATCTATCAGCAAAATTACAGATTGTTTCTAGGTTTTGTGATCTGTATCTTCTGAAGTTTTAATATGTTTCTTGAATGTTTTAATTCGGTATAGCAAAGCAAACCAGCACCTTACAAAACAGCTGTGCTGAGTGCATCCAGTCACGGAAAACTTTGTATAGAGCTTTGTCCTTTATCCAAGGAAACGAGGAAAGAGTTTCATCAAAATCCAGACATTTAATCTGTTACATAAATGTAGGGTTATTCTTGTGCCTTCTAAATTTAATAGAAAAGATGCTTTTCATTATTTAAAGGGAAAGCAATTGTATCCATCATGTTTTCTTTTAGTCTGTAACAAAACCCTTCTTTTGTTCTGAAAATATGGATTCAGTAAAATATGTAAAAGGAATTAAGTTATGCCTGGCTTCTGGGAAATACTCTCCTTAGAACAGTTTTAAGATGCGGTTGCAGTACTGTGTGTTCTGGTAGAATTGCCTTTCATTCCTCAGCCTTTGAAGAAGGGATCAGAGGCATTTAGATTTGCAATCTATAGCATGAGATTTGCCTATTAAAAATGTGTATCCACTCTCTTTGCTAAATATTTAGCATGTCTTATTAAGGCTCAAATATAAATAAAGTTTGGGAAAGTGTAAGTGTGCCTTTTTTACTGACACAGCTAGATTAAATGTTTCATGTCATGGTGTTTTGATATTGGTTTCTTGCTTAGACACATTGGGTGGGGATTGCAGATTTTTTGAGGGAAGAAAAGAAGCCTGAACAGACTGAAATAGCTTAATAGTTTCTCTGGGACAGATCACTAGGGGAACAAGAAAATTCCAGTGAATAATGTGTCTGGGCTGCATGTGAGGGATCTCTTCCCCCTTCAATCAGGGAAAATGGGATATTGGATAAATCAGTGGACCCTTTTTCGTTGCTTCCTCAGAATGTTGAATGAGCTGTGCTGTACAGCACCGACTGTAAACATTGAAGTGTTCAAACTGCTGCTCTTCTCTAGCTGCTTAAGTACGTGTGTAGGCTTCGATCTGACAGTGCAGGTAAGAATTAGGTTTTGTATTTGATGTTGAGCCAGAAAGATTTTTCTTGTAGAGCTGCTGGTCTTTGTGTCCCAAATTTATCCTTTATGAAAAAAATAATACTGATAGCCTGTGCAGTGTGAAAGAGTTCAAGATGGAAAAGGATCTCCTGACCAATGTACCATAATCCCTTGCTGCTGTCAGGAATACACACCAGCAATTTAAGACATTTTTCCTGGTTCTTTGCAGGTAATTTAATCTCATCTCTTTAGAAACTGTTGAAAGTGAAATGGCAAAGCATGATAGCTTTGAATAAAATCCTTTTCCCCAAAGCTTTCCCTTAATGACTTTGTTAGCCCTGAAGATCTCTGTGGTGTAAAGCTTGTGTAATTCTAGGGAGTACATGATGGATTTGAATATTACTGACTGTTGATGCCACCAAGTATTAGTATGTCATTGCTATCTACTCTCACAATCTGTAACTGGGAGCAAGAGGTACTGTAAAGCTAAAAGCAAAAAGAAAGCTCCTTCCAATCTCCATCTTGTCAACAATTTATATGGGGGACAATTTGCTATCTTTTCGAGCTTTAAGACAGGGGCGATTAATGTTCAGATTAGGGCTATTAAATATTCCATGACAAAAATACATTGTTTTAATTTGTTTTGAAAAATCGTATGGAGTTGCAAAATCTGCTACCAAGTTTTATATTGTGCTAAGGGTTCTTGTGTGACGTTGAATCTAAACCTGCTGAGGAGAGGAAGAAATATGTCAGCTATTTGAACTAATTTTAAGCAATAGTTCCTCATCCCTAATCTAGATTTGTATCTAAATGTTAGATGTTATTCACCCAGTTTTGAAGGGTTCAACTTCTTGCTCCTCTCATTGTTTCGTTGATAGCTGACAGTGGCAACTTAAATAGGATTCTGGATTCATGGCTGCATGGGAAGAAGTAGGTTGTTCTTAATATAGACATCTTAAGTATGAACTGTGATGCTGTTTCAAGGCTGGGAGTGCATTTGTTAGTGTTTAGTGAGCTGGCTGAAGTCCTTAATCTAGAAAATATCTTAAAGTATTCTTTCAGCAGAGGCTTACACAGGAACGCTCTTCTGTTGCTACTCTGCAGTCATCAGCATGGCAGAAGTGTAATGCAGTCAGTTGTGGCAGGCAGTTTAAAGGACCTGCAAAATGCTCTACTTGAGCACCTTGGGTCTGCAGAAGCTCTTGGGAGACGGGACAGGACTGTAGGGTCTCACATTATCTTGTTCTAAGCTGCTCTGGGAGCAGATGAGTTGTCTTGCCTTTAACAAATCTCTCCAGATTGTCACCATTTGGCTGTGGCTGCTCAGGAAGCAAGTGGTGTCATCTGCTGTGGCTGGGGTGGTAATGGGACTTTGAAAAATGATGGGCAAACACTCTACCTGGAGAGAAGTAACTGACAAAGCCAACTCCTTGGCACCCCTGCTCCTGAAAGATAGTGTGTTTGAATTAGTTTCAGCTTCAAAGGCCCTCTGGAAAATGCTGGTCCTCTCCCTGTCCTGCCTTCATGTTTTATACCAACATTTACCAAAGCCCTGCTTTTTAAAGAGGTCCAGTCCCATTATGCCTAAACCAGGACCTACTTGTGTTATTTCAGGTTGCACACGTGTCCTTTCCTTTGGCCATCTGCTTCAGTGGGTTTGAGTTGTGCTTAGAAACGTTGGCAGAGCGAGCCTGGTGTGTGTGTTTTAATGTCCTGATTTCATTTACCCGAATGCGGTAGCTTAGGGAGCAATGCGCCGTGTGCAGCCTGACCTGATTTGAGAGGAGTGCGTTGCCCAGAGGTAGGCTACTCTGCTCAGAAAACAGACCCGTGAGACATGCAGCCTGTTTGATAAAAGATAGGTGAAAGGTGGTCTGAAGAGGGCCTTTATGGATCTTGTGAAATGACAAGTTTGTTAACCTTACCTGTAAAGATTTTTGGGAGCAATTTTCTTTAGCTGAAATAATGAGTTTGGATATTTCCAGTGATTTTTCACATTAAGTTGACTCATCATTTAAAAGCAGTTTTTTGAAGCGTCAGCAAATTGCTGTTCACTCACCTTGTTTCAGTGTTGTCTGCCCTTTTGCTTGGAGAGGAATTCAGAAGACTTGCTAATTTGGGTTTGACACTGTAGGAACTTCAGAATGGTTCTGGTTTTTAATCGGTTCTGCAGCTTTTCAGGTTGGAATACATCTCTGGCCTTCCATCTTACTTGCGGAATATGCAGCATATTATCCAGTAATTAATCTGGTTGGTCTATGTGGAGAATTTCTGTAGTTTCAGGTGATGAAGGAATTTGGCAGAATATCAGATGTCACTTGACCATTTACTTCTCTTATCGCACTTGTCATTTTTCATGTCCTCTAGGTAAAGGTGGGAGATGACAATGCTGTAACCAGGCTTCTGTAGTTGCAATAAATTTTCTGTGTCTATTAAGGTGAGCGTAGGGATCACCAGAGAGAGAAACAATGCTCTTAATGAAAAACAAGCCTTAAAGATTTGTTCAGTTAAATAAATTTCAAAAGTGCTCCGTCTGCCTCAGTGCAATTAGGAATCCTGCAGATCAGCTCCACCTTGTCACATTAATAGATAGCTATTAATTATCTTGTATTTGAAAGATCTCTTTAATTCCCAATGGAAAAGGTGGATTACACAGTTCCTTCTAGATTAAGACATTTGCACATGCCCTTAATTTATTTGAGAGGTTAGATTGGCTTTTTGAAAGTATCCCATCTTTGAATAGTTTCTCATTCGAAGACTTAACAGATGGGATCTTTGCTTGATTCCCCAGTGAATTGCTATCAGTTTCTAAATTCTTACCTTAAATTATTTTAATTTCTCAAGTCAGCCTTGGTTTTGTCTACCTTTGTAGGCTTACCAATGGAGTGAGGAAGCTGAACAAATTGTTTGTTTTTTGACAAATGTGACTAAGAACTGAATTGTGTTGAGAATGCCACCTGCAAATGATAAAGCTGGGGCTTATTTTCTATCACACATGCTGCTGACTGAAAATACCCAGTCTGCTTTTGATGCTGGGACTGATTTTTATCATTCATTTAGACAGTGACTCTGCTTTCTAGCAGTGCACTGCATATGTGCTTTAACTCGCTAATTCAGCCAAACCTATAGACATCTACAGAGGGCTTCTAATACAGCCAGAATATAGTAAATTGCCAATAGATCCATTTGAAAGACGTCATTGCCTGTGCTGGAGACAGATGGTGGAGCAGAATCCTGCTTTAGTGATTAACTGAGGTTGGAAATTATTTCCTTGCTCTGCAGCTAGTCGTGTAGAGGAGCGCCCAGTGACACGTCTCCATGCAGAAGCAGAGCTTCACACAGTTGCTTCTGAGGGGAGCCAGGAATCTCCAAATTCTCAAAGCAGCAACAAAGGATTTAGCAGGTTAGAACTGATCTATTGAGTCCAGTCTCACGTAAACATCTGAGTTAACTGTCATGTGCTGTGGGAGAAGAGATTCTTTGTGCAGCAGCGATGTTGTTACTGAAGCAATAACCTTTATGCTTGGTCCTTGTGACTGAAGCATTAATGCAGGACGAGGCTAGTGTTGGAGGGCAGTTATAATGCTGTGGAAATTTAAGAGTGAAGTCGCTGCATAAAGCATGTTAGTTTACTGCCAGGAACAGTGTTTTGAATTTCCCTTAATCCTTTCTTTTTTTTTTTTTTTTTTTTTTTTCAGAAAATATGTTGGCAGCTATTTAATGTAGATGGTTTTATAACCATTACAGAAGTTTAAATATAAAATAGCAACATTGATTAAAATGTTTTATAATATGAGGCCTAAGGAAGAATTTCAAACTGACATTTTCCTTTTTTTTTCTGTAAAAGAAGCTCTGAAGTGCCTTGCAGAGTTAATAAAACCAAGTAGAATAAATCGCTGAAAAGCGTAAACGTGAAAAGAAATAAGCTATATCTGTGAGAACTCTTATGTGTGTTCAGATTGTGGAGCTGCTGAATGCTGGTCTCTGTTGGGAGGTGTGAGGTCATAGAACTCTCTGCCAAAGCACTCTTGCTGTTCCTGTGCGTGGCTGGGAGGCAGGACCTGCTGTGGGAAGGCGAGGGAGATGCTTGGAGCAGGATGCAATCCTGCTTCTTACAGCTTTTTAGTGTAGAAGTGCTAGTAAAAGCTGAATCTGGTGAGCACTTTAAGTAGCCTTTCAGGTGGAAATGGGAGGAAAAACAGCAATGACTCCATTTTGCATAATTTTAAAGTCATTTTACCATCAGCTTCTTCATTGCTATGGAATGGAGTTCTGTTAGTAGAGATGGAAAAAATCCTGTGCAAAAAGTACAAGAAATCCCATTCTTCCCCACAACTGCTCTTAAAGAAACAGAAGAGCAGAAGGTACCTGCCAGATCATAGTCAGGTTGCCATCTGTTCTCAAGTGACTTTTGGTGTCCCATTTGTACACTTGTCCAGCTCTGGTTTTAAAACAGTTACAACTCTTTCCTTCTCTAACTCCCACTGGAAAGCCACTTCTTTCTGGTTGTATCTCAAATTAATTCATGGTCAGTTTATACCATTTGCTCTTGCCCTGTTATTTTAAATGGCTTTTCTCGTGTCACAGTATTTGCAAGCCTGATGTATTTAGCAACCATAAACTATTCAATCTTAGTTTTGCCAAGATAACCACATAAAATATTCTCTGTGCTCAGAAGGGAAGTGTTTCCACATCCATTCTGGTTTGAAATGATCTGTCTTGAGATTTGAGTTAAAAGAGCTGCATTTTGGCTGTTGGATCAATTCTAGGGCTCTGATGCAGTCATGCATCAAAGGTCAGCAATGGCTGCATTAGGTTAGTGCCTGGGACTTAGCATGTCACTTGCTGTTGATGCCACTAATCAGCAGTAGGTGGTCATCAAAGAAATGTGTTTTTCTTATTAACCCATTTCCCTTCTCAGTCATCTGTTGTCTGTTTTATTTGTTTGTTTTGTTTTGGTTGGTTTTTTTTTTTGTTTATTTGTGGATTTTTCTTTGGGTTTTGTTTGTTTTTAGTATTCATTTTTTCCTCTGTTTTGACATTTGTTCTTCACGTTTCCCACAACCTCCTGTATTTATTTGTCATGTAATTTTTTCTTAAGATGAGTCTTAAAGCCAGCTCTTGCGAAAGCTGTTGGTAAACTTTCTTAGTAGTAGGCACTATGACATAATCTCTTCTGCAGCTGGTTCTTTACACATTTCAGTCCTCACACTACTCTCTATTTAGCAGTAACATCCTATTTAGCACCATGAAATACTTTTCTCAGTCCACATAGATAATTTTACTGGTTTCCCTTTTGACTGACAAATCAGAGAAGGATCCCAGTTTTTCTGCCGTGGGGTACCTTTTGCTAACTTCGTGTTGAGTTTTATCCAGATTTCTTTTTAATCCTCTATATTTTCATATTTAAGATTATTCAAATGTTACAAATACTTTAAGGTTCTGTTTTCCATAATGTCAAATATCCTGTTATTTGATGCCCTGCTTATTTAAGTCTGTAATAGTCCATATAATATGTTGAAGAGCCTGCCTGTGACTGTTGGAGGAAAACGTATGGTTGAGGCAGGCAAACTTAGATACTTAATATGAGAAAGTTTGAAAAAGTAACAGAATTGAGATGGTATGGTAAGATTTTATGTGAAGAAAGAAGCTTGTCTGGTTGGCTTGAAAACTTCAGGATCATCACAATATGGAAGAATTCTTCTGAGTGATACATTAATTTGTTCCATTAGAAATGGGATGGCACACTGAGTGTGTGGTGGAAAAGAAAGGTCATTCCTTCTTTATGGAGACTCACCTTCCTTCTGACCTGCTGGGTGAGAGAGAAGGTTGCATTTTCTGTTTTGTAGTGGCATTTTGGATTAAAATGTATGGGGAGACAAGGCTGAGAAATATTTTTAAGGAATAGTGATTGAAAAACTTTTTAAAAATAGTTTAGCAATCTGGTTTTCACATGCCCAGCTGACCTATTAAGAAGGAACTTGATTTCTTTGAGCTTGACATACATTTAAAAGTATGATTCTTCCTTATTAAATGTCAGTATATATTTTGCCATGCTAATTATCATTCCAGCCATAAAATATTAACTTCCTTGCCAAAGAAAGAAAAATTTTGTAAGTGATTTGAATGCTAGAAAATTATCTGAGTGAGGGGCCACAAAAATTCTTCGGTTAAATCATCTCTTCGTAATAAACCTACTAATGTCCCACTGGGATGAGAATTTCTGAATGCTGCAGAGTGAAAATATCAATAAAAGAAGATTTATGTATTGAGAAATGTGTTTTAGCTGTCAGGCCTGTTAATTGAGAGGGGGAGATTATCAGCTAATAGACCCAAAGAAAGACCAACAACAACAACAAAACCAACAACCAACTCTCACAACCTAGATACCAAACTTTTTTTTTTGTCTCCCTAGCAGAGAATGATCAGTATTTCTATAAATTTTTAGTATTAATAGCTAGCTTGTTTGTCTCTGAGTCTGCTTAGCAGTTAAGAATAGTTCTTTACACAGAATCACAGAATGTTAGGGGTTGGAAGGGACCTAGAAGATCATCTAGTCCAACC